>UYYA01005552.1:7057-17208 GCA_900624975.1 Angiostrongylus costaricensis | reverse complement strand
GGTAGGACGAGTACGGAGAGGCTGCTAAAATCTCAGGGCCAATGGAAGCTGCCTGGATCACGAAGAATTATGGTGACGATCTGTACCTACAATGCACGTACACTTGCATACGAGTCCTCGATAGAAGACTTGCTCATGCAAGCAAAAAGGACAAGGTACGACGTCATGGCCTGGCCGAGACGAGAAGATGCCAACCTTTCAACGCCGTCTATGACACCGGAGAAGAACTGTTCCTCGGGACATGCGATAGTAGAGGAGTCGGCGGTGTCGGCGTTCTCGTCAGCACGAGTTTGTCCATGAACACCAATTCATTCGAACAACTTACAACTCGAATCGGACGTTTACGATTAAAAAGACGTAAATCAATTTCGGCCTTAACAATCCTCGCCGTTTACGCGCCGACATCAAACTATGACGAAGAAGAAGTCGAAGCGTTCTATATGGACTTTGAGAAGTTCTACAGAGAAGACAACACATTCTTCAAGGTCACCCACCATTGGAGATTTCAACGACAAGATTGGACCAAGAAGAACGTCTTAAGAACGTCACATTGAGACCCACGGATTAGAATGGAACGAACAGCGTGAGCATCTTGTAATAGTTCCCAGGATCGACTTTCTCTTAACCTCGGCATTGGAATATGAATGTGTTGTTTTCTTGTTCGCGAGGTTTTTAAACAGCATACATTTACTTCCATAAAAAACACAATACAATACAACGGTAGCTGACGTTCCGGCAGTATCGCCTTCTTCGGAGCCTGGAAGGGTATACTGATATACAATCTACTAGGCCAAACGCTTCAATAACACTTACAAAAAGACGAAAGACTCTTTGGTAATTACACGATCAACAACTTCTCGAAAAAACCCACCGCTTTTTCGTGACTTCCAATGAGGAAGTTTAGAACAGCTGATTATAGTCGCATGTGGTTGACGACTGCACCATCCCATATCAAAAATCGATGCGAACGTACGGGATCAGGTCGCGTGTGACCTCCGGGCATTCATCCCTGCTATAATCAGCTGTTCTAAACTTCCTCATTGGAAGTCACGAAAAAGCGGTGGGTTTTTTCGAGAAGTTGTTGATCATGTGTTGATCACTAAAGAGTCCAATGAAGGAGCTGCTTCACGTCATGAAGACTGCTTTTGGCTCTGCACCTACAGGGCCGGAACCGTCTTCTCTAATACCGACACCTACGCTTTTCTTGGTACAGCACCTTATATCAAATTCTCTTTAATGGCCTTCGACAAGACAAAAATTGAGGGAGCCGGCATGACAGGAGTCTTATCATTCGTGAACAATATAGTCATGGAGTAGCAATACTAACAGTTACTATTATACTTACCAGCCTGTGCAATTAATGAAAGTGAATTAGGCGCGCTCTATGTCATTTGCAGTGAGTGAAAAGTTCTATAAATTTTTTGGTAGCGACATTATCGTCGAAAGCTCATAAAAAGTGATTACAGCACTGAAAAAGGTTGATTAGGAAATGAAAACGAGAAGGGAATTCGTACTGCGCAATTCTAATTCTGTTCAAAGCACAGCTTACTTCATCATTCGAAAAGAAGGAAAACCTTAGATAGATACGGAAACCACCTTATAGCACGATTGATGTAGAAGTCGACTACAAAAAAGAGATAGAAAGCTCCTGGCGTTGATCAATCCCTGAGGGGTCGCCAAGCATTTGACTTCATTAAGCATCGTTTAGAGGTTATTGAATGCATATTTGGCCTTTACAATGACTTACGGTGGCCTACCGATGTATCGAACCAGTGCTGCTATCCGCCCAGACAACTCTGCTACCAATTTGTCAACCCTGGGGGGATGGAAGGCTTGGTGGGCCATGGGCACGGGGACCGATTCCACGTATATGTCGCATGGCGCCTCCGACCACTGCGCCCTTGAAATCGAGCACATCTTTGAAAAACTTCTTTTGCAACTTCGTAATGTCATAGTTGTGTAGTTCATCCTGTCAGCTCTCGTTCTATGGGACAGATAGCAGAGTGGTAGTAATGCCGACCATCACGAACACAGTGCTGATTAGATCGTGCCTCAGGCGCACCAAGCTTCTCATCCCTCCGGGGTCGCGAAATTGGTACCGGCCTTGTTCCGGGAAAATAACACTCTCCCGAATTCAGTTGAGAACGCTCCAGCCCGGCTATCTCAGGACTCCAGGGAGAATATACTCGACCAGCATCCTACGACACTCAAGATGAAAGGAACTCCTCAAGCAGAGGCCGAATCCACACGTAAATGTTGGAATACCTTTCTGGGTGATGGGTGCGAGGAAACGAATCGAATGTGAGACGTGCTGGGATCGGCACAACAGAAGCGAAGACGGGTTGCACTAAAAAAAAATTTGCGTCCTGTGATTATATTCAACCATAAGCTGAGAAGGAACTTTTTCATAACGCACTCCTATTCATATGGGATGGATAGATTAACACATAACGTTCGAGATGCACTGTGTTCAAGGTTTTCGTGACAGAGGAAGTGGATGAAGTACATTGTACCTAATGCAGTCCGTGGCTTATTCTTATACAAGGAGAATTTCTGCCGCACTATTGGTACTACATTTTTTGTCATTCCAACATAGATGTTGCTTCAGGACTGGCTTCGGGAGGCCATTATCTTTCACCTGTATCAATCTTTCCTTCTCTTTATAGTCGACTGACTCCGGCGGGTGCCACTAAAATCTCCGCTTGTCCCTGTTGCGTACTCAGTGGCTCAGTGGGTTCTGCTCACTCTAGAAAAAATTATCTAAGTGTCAAATCTTTCCTCTAGAATAACTAAGTATTAGCTGCTGCAAAGGAATATAGGACTTCGGGTCAGTCTTCAGCACAGAATAATTACTATTTCGAAGTAGAATGCTCAACTTTGTATGCGATTGCTACGCGGGATTTTTTGCCGTAGCCACGGAGAACAATCTCAAGCTTCGGATATAACTTTTTATAGCAATAGCAATAATGCGGTATACAAAGTCTGACGATGGCTAGTTGATCGAACGGGCACGGACGAAATTGAGATAAGGATGAGTGAAACATTTGAAAGAAGATGGGCAAAACAATGAAGCTCTGGAGCTGGGACACTGGGGGACCGAGCCACCGGAATGCGGAGACACTCAAACACTCAATAGATGACTAATAATGTTCCTTATATTACTTCTGTAAGTGGAGCTTTGACAGTGGGAACTAAAGACACTGCTCAGAGAGAGGTTCTAACAGTTTAACTAGGACAACCTAATAGAGCTACTTACACAGAAGGTTCGTGAAGACTATACAATAGCTTATACAGAAAGTGCATGTGACAACGATGCAAAGGCTTATACAAAAAGTTGGTTGGAACGGCAGATGCTGGAAAGTATATATGCAGCTGACAGCTGCTCATTTAGTGCCCGAACTGTCGGACATAGAAGAGTGGTTTATAAAAGGTTACAGAATCCGTTTCCAGCCAGCTGCGATGCAGGTGCATGAGATGGTCGTGAAAAGACAAGTTCCATAAGGTACAAGGATAAATGTATGATAATTATAAGTAAACAGTTAGTATAACAAATTTAAGATAATATAAAAATAGGAACTATTTAGCGAATATTTACTATACTAAGCAGAAATCTAACGGTCGCACTGGTGGTCTTCCTGCTGTGCTTTTCTCACATTCCATGGAGTCCTGTCGCTTAACGGTTTCTGTCTACCGGTTGTCGTTCATACACATCACGTGTGGTGCGACCCATCTGATTTTCGACATGTTGGCGTACACAATGGCGTTTTCGATCTCTGATCGTTGATGCAGGTCGTAATTTCGAGTCCCCGCGCTTAATTTATCATGCTCACTTAGCGGAACAGATACACATGGTTGAAGCATTCGGAAGTATTCATTCCGGTGAGCGAGACATAACAAAAAATCCATTTGTGAGAAACATCATTTTCGTGCGACTTATTCAACGACCAATCTTTGCACAGGCTTTATCATAATCGGCACATCCGTTCCACCTTGATAACGCTTAGTGTTAGAAGATAGATATCATCAAGATGTTAAAAGATGGATATTAGATATTAAATGGAGACAAAGCACCCCACTAGGTACGCATAGGATACAAAAGCATAGAGGAGACGATTTTGAAAAAAAAAAAGTCAATATCCTTGAACAGGAGACAAAAACACTAGCGCGAAAACTTCTTAAGGCTTTTTGGATAAATGCCAAAAACCCTACAATGGATGGCAGGGATGGATGCCCAGAGGTCATACGCGACCTGACCCCGTATGTTCACACTTTCTGATATGGGATGGTGCAGTCATCAAAAATATGCAACTATAATCAGCTGTTCTAATTTTCCTCATTGGAGGTCACGAAAAAAGCAGTGAGTGTTTCGAAATGCTGTTGATCATGTAATTGCCGTGGAGTTTTTCGTCTTTTTTAAGTGTTATTGAAGCGTTTGGCTTAGTAAATTGCATATCAGTGAATTCTTCCAGGCTCTGAAGAAGGCGAAACTGCCGAAACGTCAGCTACTGTTGTAATGCATTATGTTTTTCTATGGAAGTAAATGTATGCTGTTTAACAACCTCGCGAACAAGAAAACGACGCATTTATATTCCTATGCCGAGGTTAATAAAAAGTCGATCCTGGGAACTATAGATTTTATCAGCAAAGTAAAGATGGTGTATTTATCGGCTATCGATTTGCACTCTCATGTTGTACCACTCCAGTGTTCACATCCGTTCTAGTCGGTTGCAGTAGATAATTTTAGTGAGATGGTGTCGCCTTGCTGAACCCATGTTTTCACGTCAATTTTGATGTCGTTACAGATTGGTATGACATTCTGCGTGTGAAATTTTTCTACAGATCACGAACGACCTTTATGTAGCGCGTGGTGACACTTTGGCTGACCAGAGCTTCTATGACGGCTTTTATCTGAAATCAAAGGCTTTCTTAAGTCGGTGAAGGTGAGACGGAGGGAATTCTTCTACTCTCACGATAAGGCTTAATAATTCACAGAAGCCGTTTTTTGCATAACTTCATGCAATGCTGAAAATAGTAAGACCGAGGTTCGACATGAGGTGATAAATCATCAAAGAAAATCTTTCAAAAGCCTCGTTGTTAGAGTACGTGTGCATCAGTTTTATTCAACACTGGTGTGGTGCGGAGTACGATGGCGTGCGAAGTAACACGCATCACTCCAAAGGAATGCGTTAAGCATAAGCAGTGTGGCTCCTGAGGAACTCCAAGCTGAACAGGAATCGGCCCAACAAGCTCTGTATTCAATACACTTTGCCTTTAGAAGCAGTTATCATCTCACCACCACACCACAATCTTCTACTAATATTCCAAACGTAATACTCAAGATGATTTGTCTTAGAGTCGAAACTGCACAGTTTGTACATACATAACATTCAAAAGTGCTGCATGAAATTAGTGATCTTTACACACAAGCAGAAGTTATTCGCTATCGTCAACAAATTTCGCGCAGAACGCTCAATTCTTAAATACATGCAATTCTTTCCGTAACACTTGTATCTTCGCGCTGAGGTGCATCAAAGATGTACATTTTGTTTCATCGGTGTTGAAACATTCTGAACAACAATATTTCCTACAATCGTTGCATTTCGTGCTAACCAGGAACACCATGGTGCAAACGAAACCAAATCCCACTAGGTGACTCTTTAACTACAGAGTCGAAATTCTACATGTATTTCGGGCGTTCCGTGAATACGAAAACCGACATGAAGCAGGAAATGTATGGAAGAAATAAAGCAGCATGCGCTGTTCGGAGAACCAACCGATCATCCATCAGACCCAAAATTCCGCATTATTGGCAAAACGGTGTCCTAGAGTTCTAGAATGAATAAATATGTTCGGCACATACAACAGCAACCCGGTTCATACCATTCAGAATTATCTTGACTTTGAATTCAGGGAGAATATGTTTGGAAATCTAAACTTAAATACACCGGTCATTTGGTGAGAAGTGTGGAAGACATATGAGTGATCGGTTGAGACACGAAGAGGATGCAAATATCCGATAAGACGACTTCCAACAAGTTCGATGGACGCGTTCGTGGTTATTACCAATCAGCAGTGCTTACGGCTGCAAATACTGCCTACGCGAATGACACCTCGGACAAGTCGCCATACCAAAACCAGACTGCCACCATAGACGATGACAACAAAAGAAAAAAGTGATGCAAAAAAGATCGATAGAACTAGCTGAGATACATGCAAAGCGAAGGACCCGGATGGTGTAGTGGTGAAGTGCGCTGCTCCCCGGTAAGGGCAACAGCGCGTGTTCGTTCCCCACTGCATACACCTGTGGTCCGGAGTTTTGCAGATATATCAGCATTTCATACGAGAAAAAAGTGAATTAAAAATGTGCTGAGGCCTACACCACTCGTGAAAACATGCCGGGCCATCAAAACATTGGGTTGTTCGGAAATCAATGCAGAATCTCAACCTGTATTTTAAAATGGCATATCTCAGCTCAAAACAAACTTTATTAGTCGAAATAACAAACATTAGGACCTACGCAATTTTGTCAAGGAGGATGTTGCTTAAAATTCTGAGGATCTAGAAGCAATAAAGTCAATGAAAGCGGTTTCGGCCTCGGCTTGGTTTTTGAAGTATTTCTGGCAAAGGAAGTTGTCGAGATGCTTGAAGAAGTGGTAATCAGTAGATGAGAGGTCCTGGGAGCAAGGTGCGTGGAGCAGAGTTTGGTAGGCGGGCCCGTTCAACTTTTGTCATGCAGGTGGTGCCACGTGTGGACAAGTGTTATCGTGGGAAGGTATTCGTCCTATTCTGTTGACCAATGCGGAATACAAACGTCAAAGTTATTAGTGTACATTTCGTGAACTCACTGGACATACTTTTTTTCCGTAATCCTTTCATCAGGATTCAAGTAGGTGTGATAGATTAAACCAGTAGTACATCACCAAACGGTCCGCAGGACCTTCCTTCAGTGTAATTTCGGCTTTGGGAAATGCTGCTGCGTTTCATAGCGTTCCACCATCATTGAGAAAGACCGTCCAGTTGGTACGGCATCCATTTTTCTGACTTCTTCAACCTTCCAGTTTTCTCAATAATTCAAAAGCCGACTTTCTATAGACCTCGGTATAAGTAGTTGATGTAATTGTTTACATGATGTTATAAACTGATCTTTTTGAGCTGATGTGAAGTTGGTATAGCTTTCATTGTCGTTTTCCTTGTTGTTGGTGTTGTTGGTCGATGGCTGACGTTTCGACGATTTCGCCTTCTTCAGAGCCTGGATGTATTTACGTTAGCTTAGTCCGACACAATCGAGATGCTTAAACCGCGGTTTTGTGTAAGCTCTCGTTCAGTTTAGCGTGTATTTTCTTTGACCAAAGTCTTCAATTCATCGTCGTCAGCATCAGAATGACGTCCGCCACGATCAGTTCGCTTTTTGAAACCAATTTTGGAATGCGAATCCGTTAACAATTCCCTGACTCTACAACTATTTGGTAATGTGAGTCTTTTGCGCTGTGTGAGATCGTGTAAGAATTCGTAAAAGTAAATTTGTCGAATTTGCCATTTTGGGACCCTAATTTCTAACCCGCAAAACATAGGAAAAGTGCAACCTACATTGTAATTCAGTTATATAGCGCAAAAGTGTATAAAATGAGCTTTGCAATGATACATAGTACTGCAGAAATTTTAAAAAAGTTACTGTTGAAAAATATGGAAGAAGAATAAAACCATAAGTTCTTCACTGATTTCCGAACAACTTAGCATCAAAGTGTCTTACACTTGATTTTGGACAAAAGTGAATAAATAGTTGATTCCTATTATTATATGATTAGAAAATATATAGACCGCCCTTGCTTGTTGGAGACATGGTCACCACCAACAACCAAGAGATATTAAAATCGAGGACGTGTTCTGCAAGCTTGCGACGAGCTATGTGCGTACTTAAACCCTACGATACAGGTCAATGTGCTCTTCTTGGGTACCTTCTCACCAAGGGCAACAAGAAAATTGAAGGGCTTAATAGAGAAGTGTAATGCTCTTCAAATACCTTAAGCGGACGTAATTCACTGGAAATCTGGTGCGCATGGAAATGTTACCAAAAACTGCTCGAGAGACATATCTCCGTGCAGATGTAATAAATACCTAGTGAAACGCCTAATAATCTTGGTGTAGAAGGGTTGAATTCTGCTAGTAAAGCTGTGTATCTATTAAGTGGTACCGCTTCCAGAGTGCCATGACCGCTAATCTCTCAGTTCACTCGAAAGGCTTTTTCAGTTCGATGAAAATTAAGGCAAAATGGCATTTCTAACCTAGCATACTTCAATGTTATCTTGCATAGATGTGACTCATAACTGAACTTTGTCGAACTCTTGCTCGCTCACATTTGCTGATTTTCCATCTTTCAGTGTGCAAGGTAGTGTGGTGACCACGCATACTGCTTGTATAGAACACTCAAGCAAACTGATTGGACGGGGACGGTTGCTGATGGTATCGCGTGTGTCCTCTTTGTGCAAAAAGACTTCCCTGTTGCTCTTTTGTTTTCAGTATGAATCGTTCATTCTTACAAATGACGTGTGAAAGAAAGTATGTTAATGATGCGTAGACAGAATAGTCTGTCGGAGTTTAGAGGGATGAACCACTGGAGTGACGTAGCCAATCACTCTAATATAATGCTGAGGCGAACAAATGTTGTAGCAAAAAGCGGGAGAAAGGTCGTACTTCAAAGAGGTGGGGAGCATCTCCTTTCTCTAAAGGTTCGATGGCATTCCCTCGCATAAACCACAAAGGTCATCAGATTTTGGCGCATTCGACTGCTGCTTAAAGTGTTTTGGCCTCCTGAATGTTAGTGAATGGTGGTTGAGTCGATTCTCCCTGTAATTCTAGGTATTACGGCGTTGTCGGGTCTTCATCACATGCAGTGAATAGACTCTGAGGTAACGGGTGGTTCAGTTGGACCGATGTTGGATGGATCAAACCAGTGTCATGCGAGCATTGAATCACATCTGTACAACTGCGCTATCTGTATCTACAGCTCATGGTAAACCGTAGTAACCGGATTTTTCCAGTAAAATACTGGTATATTGTCTTCGTATTTTTGTTGAGCAAACGCGAGGTGTTACTATTCTTTGTTCACGACTAAGCTGACGTTTCGGCGGATTTCGCCTTTCTTTAGCGATATTTTTGTGCGCTATTGGTGCGAACAACATCAAGTGGGGGCCCTACCAATAGCACCATTTTCCCCAACGTTCCTTAGACAGCAAGAGCCCAATAATGAAGTTGATGTCAAATTTCGGATGTTTGCGAATGAAACTCTCAAAGTCCTTAATCACTATCGCGCGAAAAGATACAGCTCCAACCTCACTCCAGTGCAAAAACGTGGTATGCGAGAGGTACGAGACCTGATAAGGTTGAAAACCATAAGACTTTCCGTTAGCGATAAGGGTGGAGAGTTTGTCGTAATTCCTCATCAGTTGGATGTGGAGATAACGAAAAAGCATCTTGAAGATGCTTCGCTTTATCGCCCATCATCTGAGGAGGAATTCAAAAGTAAATACCGAAAACTAAACCACGAATGGGCCAAAATGGCAAGGGCTGCTGGTTTGAAACCATCAGTTATCTCTCAACTTAAAGTTGCCTTACCAACATGCCCCGTCTTGTACTTACTTATAAAAACTCATAAGTTAGTATCCAGCGACGATCTTGCGTCTACCGATCCATCACTATTTAAGGTTAGACCTATCATTAGCTGTGTAGACGGGCCAACGGACAGGATAACATGGTTTTTAACCCTAATATTTAACCAGTTGTTAAAACACATTCCAGCCCATCTTACGAATACCCAGATGTTTCTGGATCGTCTACGTACTGCGCAGCCCAACAGCGCGTGCGTGATGGAGTCCTTCGACGTTACCGCCCTTTATACAAACGTGTCGAATGACTCCGCAATGCAAACCATATTCGAACTCCTTACACAACACGAAGGAGAAATAAACATGTATGGCTTCAGGATAGAGCACCTGATGGCACTCTTAAAAGAATGCTTGAGCTGCTCAATCTTCAGATGGTCTGGAAAGTACTACGCTCAAATAAAAGGGTTGGCAATGGGACAACGACTGGCTCCAAGCCTTGCCATTGCATTTATGTCTAAGGTGGAAGCACCGGTGACTGATCTCGGGCCG
>UYYA01005551.1:0-13911 GCA_900624975.1 Angiostrongylus costaricensis | reverse complement strand
TTGGAGCCAGTCGTTGTCCCATTGCCAACCCTCTTATTTGAGCGTAGTACTTTCCAGACCATCTGAAGATTGAGCAGCTCAAGCATTCTTTTAAGAGTGCCATCAGGTGCTCTATCCTGAAGCCATACATGTTTATTTCTCCTTCGTGTTGTGTAAGGAGTTCGAATATGGCTTGCATTGCAGAGTCATTCGACACGTTTGTATAAAGGGCGGTAACGTCGAAGGACTCCATCACGCACGCGCTGTTGGGCTGCGCAGTACGTAGACGATCCAGAAACATCTGGGTATTCGTAAGATGGGCTGGAATGTGTTTCAACAACTGGTTAAATATTAGGGTTAAAAACCATGTTATCCTGTCCGTTGGCCCGTCTACACAGCTAATGATAGGTCTAACCTTAAATAGTGATGAATCGGTAGACGCAAGATCATCGCTGGATACTAACTTATGAGTTTTTATAAGTAAGTACAAGACGGGGCATGTTAGTAAGGCAACTTTAAGTTGAGAGATAACTTATGGTTTCAAACCAGCAGCCCTTGCCATTTTTCCCCATTCGTGGTTTAGTTTTCGGTATTTGCTATTGAATTCCTCCTCAGATGATGGGCGATAAAGCGAAGCATCCTCAAGATGCTTTTTCGTTATCTCCACATCTAACTGATGAGGAATTACGACAAACTCTCCACCCTTATGTACATCATGTGCTGATGTCCCGTTATTAGCTGTAGCTCTTTCGCGCAACCCATTAAAATTGCTTATTCTCGCTCCTCCCTGCCAGGAAATGCTGTATATGATGCTGAATGGGTTGAGGGTCACAGACAAACAACGGCTACCGTATAGGAGTTGCCATCAAGTGCTCACTACACACTACAAGCCATCTCGTCAGTGTATAGTGGTTTCTGAATTCGCATACGATATCTCTGCTTTATCCACAATGATGCTGAGATATTTGCAAAACTCCGGACCACAGGTGTCTGCGGGGGCGAACGAACGCACTACTTCCCTTTGCGGAAGCTAACCCGTTCACCACCACACTATTCGCCTGACTCTGCTAAACCTAACGATCAGTGCCATCAGCAATCACCCATCAACGGGATTGATCTGTTGAGGTAACATCGAACTTTTTCTTACCAGATCAGTGCCATGGACTGGTGATCGTTGAGAGCACTGATCGATAGGACTAGTTGAGAGACAGACGAAACGAAGGACCAACATTTTGTGGTGGTGAAGTCGTTGGCCCTCGGAAAGGACAACAGCACGTTCGTTCCTCACCGCAGACACCTGCGATCCGGAGTTTTGATAACTTAGCATCATTGTGGTTGAGTCACACATAATAACCAGCCTTGAAAAAATGTAATAGGCAGTAAATAAAAAGTGGACATTGTCTGTTTCCTAGCAAGAGATTATAATCCCTAGAGCAAAAAGACCTAAAAATGGACTGACGAGAAGTAGTATGTTTTGAAAACTGGTAATTATGCAGGCAATGATTTAACTTCATTGATCCGTATCCTGTTCATGGTCCATGATTCCTCCACCTGTGTCTCTTTCAAACGTCCCGTACTGACGAGATCCACAAGGTGCAACATGCTGTTAACTGGCCCCTTGAAAGCGTTAGAATGAGCCCTCTTAAATTAAGGGGTGCAGCTATGATGCGACATACTCCTCGCCAATTGCAACTTCTTCTAGGAGTACTTTCAAAGTAGCATGAGGTCTATTATTTTGAGTGTTCACAGCTGTTTCTCATGTTGGGTGACACGGTTCTCCAGTTGTGCCGTAGTTTCACTCAGTTTTTCAAGAAAAGTTTGGGTGGATCTTGCATCTAAAACTCAGAGCCTCTACGACTTTCTACAACTAGCAGCTGAGTGAAATGTGCACAACCTTAACCAAGACTCGCCTAAGACAGAGACACAATGCCACCTTGCTAACGAATTTGCAACAGCTCCACCAATTTTGAATTGCTCATTGAGAAGTTAACATTAGTTGATAAAAAGTTTTATTCACTTAACATTTCGATGTATTCGTGCTCCTCGCAGCTGATGATCCGAGTCGATGGTTCACAATCGTTCATACTCTCTATGTGGCTGTTGTCTTCGTCGTCGTTTCGAGTCGAACCTTCTTCGGCGGAGCACCATTAGAATAATCCAACTTCTGCTCTTGATGCTTTTACAGGACGGTTGTTGGTGATAGTGGTTGCTCGTCTTTTGCAGCCGCATTTTCAACGCACAATCCATCCTTCTGTAATCGCTATTGTATTACCTAGCACTTCGCGGATCAATGTTCCAAACCGCGTTTGCCTTAACCCTAGCGTTAGTAATCAATACATATTCCTTTAAAGATAGGCTAACAAAAAGGTGATAAACGGTTTGATCCATTTACGTCTTGACCTTTCCGTCCGCCTCAGAGCGGACGATCCGAGTCGATCGTCAACAGTTGCTCGTACTCTTGGTGTGACAGACATAACTATTTATTTCTGTTTTCATCGCATTCGCTTCTAATACTCAAACAAAAAAAGAGTCGTAGCGACCACTTCTATGGCTTGTGCAAAGAATCGACACCAACAGGTGTGGAAGCGCAAATAAAATAACAAATGGATAGTAGTGTTGCCACCGGAATAGCGATCTCTACGTAGTGTTTCGAAATAATTAGTATTCAGGTTTAGTCAAATGAACCAAATTCTACTTGGGATTGTTAACCATGGCGCATGTGAGATATTCACAGTGCTTTTCGTCTAACATGCCTATCATTCTTCATCCTTCAATTCTCAATAATTCGTCAGAAGTGATACCTTTCAGCGACTAAAATGCTGGAAGTGTCCTCGAAAAATGATAAAAAAGAGAGCGCATCACACTTAGAAAAGAACCCTACAGATTTTGATGTAACTTCAAATTTGTTTCGAGTGAAATTCCTAAATTCCTGCCGTTCACATGTGCTACCAAGATATCAGTGCTTACACTTCATGGTAACTTAGGGAGTAATGAATTAGACACCAAACCCCGAAGGTGGCTTGAATTCCTTTTGAGAGCAGGGTATGTATGTAAAATTATGCGTATTTGCATAGCAACAAGACTTAATGCTCCTGTATATAAATAAACCAATACTAACGAATTTCGAGTAGCCCCACCAAATTTCTATTTTTCGTTGAGAAGTTAACATTAGTTGATAAAAAGTTTTATTCACATAACGTTTCGATGTATTCGTGCTCCTCGCAGCTGATGATCCGAGCCGATGGTCCACAATCGTTCATACTCTCTATGTGGCTGTTGTCTTTGTCGTCATTTCGAGCCGAATCTTCTTCGGTAAAGCATCGTTAGAATGATCGGCCTTCCGCTTTCGGTGCTCTTACAGGACGGTTGTTGGTGGTAGTGGTTGCTCGTCTTATGGCAGCCGCTTTTCCAACGCACAATCCATCCTTCTGTAATCGCTATTGTATTACCTAGCACTTCGCGGATCAATGTTCCAAACCGAGTTTGCCTTAACCTTAGCGTTGGTAATCAATACATATTCCTTTAAAGATAAGCTAACAAAAAGGTGATAAATGGTTTGATCCATTTACGTCTTGACCTTTCTGTCCGCCTCAGAGCGGACGATCCGAGTCGATCGTCAACAGTTGCTCGTACTCTCGGTGTTGTGCCATCGTTATCGTAATGAGTCGAAACTTCTTCGGCTGACCAGTGCTTTAACGAAGTAACCCACTCGACGATGCTCTTTATACAGGACCGTTTTTGTTGGTACTGATAGAACAGCATCCCCGGGTGAGGTTGTGTCATTCGAACCGTGCTCCTCTGAAGAAGATTCGGCTCAATATGACGCCGAAGCCAAGACTTCGTAAGAACGAAAGACTGTTGACCATTGACTCGGATTATTGGCTCTCAGAGAGACGAGCAAGTCGAAGTGTTCGCCGAATAAGCGTTTTTCCAACTTCGTCCCAGCCTATTAATGAAAGCGAGCATATTGGTGAGTCATGTCAAAATTAAGGAAGAATCAATTTCTGAAATGTACCCATTACTAATTCCAAACTTCAATATGAAAACTTTAGCTTTTTGAACATTTCCATATATAACAATGTACGATTTATCTTCATTAAATGTTTGGAAATCTCAGCATTTCAATGCTCTTCGCTTGCTTTGGACACCCGCATTATTTTGGGAGCATAATTCTCATATCGCAACGTTTCTCGTCAAACGACTATAATTCTTCAGAAATTCGTTTTTGGAAGTGCAGCGAAACAAACTAAAATCATTTGTCGGCATTATTTAAACAAATTTTCTATTAGTGATTATTAGTGTAGCAGCCTGTTGTCAAGACTCTTATCTTGTGCTTATTGAATATTTTTCGATTTTTTTCCCTCAACAGGAATAGCAAACATCTGACGCATTTTTAGCACAACGCCTTAACATAAATATTCATTTCCTTACTTTTCAGCAGCCGGTTTCGCCAAATCTTTCTGGATGGTTCGGGACTTTTTATTTGCATTTGGAATTTCGCTGGTTTAGCGTCTTAGGCATATTATTTATGCCTAATGTATAACAGTTTGCCGCTTTACGTGCAACTTGGAGTTCTCGAAAAATACTGGGCTCACCTCACCTCTTTCATTTAGCCGTGGGCGTCCACGAAACGTAGTGGGCCAATGGTGTGGCGCACATCGCGTCGCTGTTCCTCTAGTAGGACGCGCGTTACCGTGATTTCGGTAAATAGTCGTCACCTTAATACACTGTGTGAATTGGCGAAGGATTTTCGTAATTAGACAGCATCTAACTAGATTGGGGCGCGGGTAGCGCAGTGGCCTACAATACACATGGGAGCGACCCTCACGCTCCAGGTTTTCCAAACCTTCCATAACTCCGGAGTTGGCAAAGTGGTGCCAAACTTGCTAGCAAGGATAGCTGCACTGGCTCGATACATAGGTAGACACCCTTGTAAACGCCAGAAATGCCTTCGGTCAACTTCAATCATAATCAGTGATATATTTATTTATGAGATCTTATAAACTGATCTTCTTAAGCTGACGCGAGGTTGGTACAGATCTTCGTTGTCGTTGTCGTTGTCGTTGTTTTTGATGTTATTGTTCGATGGCTGACGTTTCGGAGACGTCGCCTTCCTCAGAGCCTGGACGTACTTTATGTTAGAATACTTTTTATTATTCGGTGGAAAAGAAGGTTAAAGTATTAATGAAGATCAAACTTTCAAATAGACGCCATATTGAACAGAAAGGCCACTCACCGTGATGTTACGTGCGGGACTGGCCCACACGTAGTTCACGTGGAGTCGCGAGCAAGACACGCCCCGGGGTCAAAATATCATTTTGAAATAGGGCGCCAGGTCACGTGTGATAGTGAGGCATTCGTCCTTCCGGTTCATCTTTGGATTTTTNAACTTCAATCATAATCAGTGATATATTTATTTATGAGATCTTATAAACTGATCTTCTTAAGCTGACGCGAGGTTGGTACAGATCTTCGTTGTCGTTGTCGTTGTCGTTGTTTTTGATGTTATTGTTCGATGGCTGACGTTTCGGAGACGTCGCCTTCCTCAGAGCCTGGACGTACTTTATGTTAGAATACTTTTTATTATTCGGTGGAAAAGAAGGTTAAAGTATTAATGAAGATCAAACTTTCAAATAGACGCCATATTGAACAGAAAGGCCACTCACCGTGATGTTACGTGCGGGACTGGCCCACACGTAGTTCACGTGGAGTCGCGAGCAAGACACGCCCCGGGGTCAAAATATCATTTTGAAATAGGGCGCCAGGTCACGTGTGATAGTGAGGCATTCGTCCTTCCGGTTCATCTTTGGATTTTTCAAAGATTTTTTTCAAAAAACCTTCTTTTCCACCGAATAATAAAAAGTATTCTAACATAAAGTACGTCCAGGCTCTGAGGAAGGCGAAGTCGCCGAAACGTCAGCCATCGATCAATAACATCAAAAACAACGACAACGACAACGACAACGAAGATCTGTACCAACCTCGCGTCAGCTTAAGAAGATCAGTTTATAAGATCTCATAAATAAATATATCAACTATTTATGCCGAGGTTCATAGAAAGTCGGTCTTTCGAGTTCATAATCAGTGAAGTCGAATGCATGACTCTTTCCTCAGCGATTGACTAGAGCCGAGAGCATTTTTAGAGGTTTATCTAGATAGCCATTGCATGCCACATAACTTATTAAAATTGTCCTTATCATTTCAGTAATAAACAGTTTTTTTCACCGAAAAATATTGGAAAATGAAATCATATGTGTGTGTGTGGAATTTTCATAATCGTGCTCCTCAGTTCGTAGACATTCCGTAGACAGGACGTCCTTTGGGCAAGAATAGAGATCGCCCAGAGCCCGAATGAAGCAAATAGTAGCCCATCGTACCCATATGTTCATTGAATAACAATCACTCACTTGATACTTGGACGGCCCGTCATCAGTAGTTGTGCGGACTCCAGCATAATCACTGCTTTTCGGAGATTTGCTGGCTAAGCCATTGCGGTTCCCCGGAATCCCGAGGACAGCCTGGCCAAAGTCTGCTCCAGGTCTTCACCACGATTGGCAGTCGCAGCCCTTATGGATCAGAGAGAACTTTACCACCATGCCATCCACGATGAGGCGGTAAACAGTTGGGAAGCAACAACAATTAAATAGAAAAATATTGATTTTAAAACCTCAACGCGCGTGTAAATCGCTGGCCAGAAATAATTTGCATCAAATTTAAAGAAAACTCCGAATTGAAATAAATGTTTTGCTGTCTTTGTCCACTGAAAATAATCGAGCGACAATTTAGAAACGAAGTCTCAGTCTTAAATCTCACGTTTTATATGACGTGGTCATTTGCTTCCACTCATCAGTGGAAGCTGTTCCCACCAGTGTTCGCTTTGCTAACATGGCTCTCCCACGCTAGAAGTCTTCACCGTGTTGCTTCCATTCGCCAGCGTTTGCAAGCAACTTGATTAAGTATGTGTACCTCCAATGAAAAACTTCAGTTTTGTGGTATTAATAAACAACTCCTTTATTACAAAAAATTTTATGAAATACAAACTACTAGAAGGAACGAAGGAGATATTTCGAAGCAAAAAATATTAGAAAGAGCTTAACTTGTTGCGTAAACAAAAGCTTTAAAGCATTTTAAGTACGGAAAGGAAGGTATCACACAAAACCTTCTTCAAGTTGAAAAATTATAACTGCCATAACCAAGTAAAATATGGGTAAGGAATGAGGGATCGTAGCAATAAAAGGACTGACGGACAAGTGGCTACGGCGGAGGCTTACGCCATTTGCACTCGAAGCACATAGTGGAAAATGAGTGACGAAAACAAATGGAATTCTGTATAAAACGCACCTGAATCCAGATACGGCGATGAAAGGCCTACGCGGCCTCTCGCCGTGTCGGCAGCACGACAACTTACTTTGATTAAGAAAAATTTAGGCCACGTCGAGAATCAAACTTGATTACTGTTGTTAGCGATAAGCTGTGAAGAGAATCATTTCAAGACGCATCTTATTGCCTGGCGGTCATCAGTTAGCCATAGTCCGCATATTTGGTCGTCGTATTTAATTATCAAGATTTTTTCTTCTCCACGCGTTTTGCCCCATGTGAATTAATTTCATTTTCCTTTTGGTTGTTTATTTTACCACAGAGCGGGTTTCGACATAGTTCCCTCTTTTATTTAATAGTTAGTCCAGTCTGCCAACCATTTACCGCTTCGTGGATATTATCATTGACAGTCCTAATCCTTTTATTTAATGCCTACTCTTTTTTATTGTCAGAGTATGTTGCGAAATATAACTTCTATGATGCTGGCATATTTGCAAAACTCCGGACCGCAGGTGTCTGCGGTGGAGAACGAGCGCTCTATTAGGATTAACGCGTTCACCACCACACCATGCGGGTCCTTCGTTTCGCCTGTCTCTCATCTACCTCTATCGATCACAGTCATCAACAATCCCGTCGACGGGATTGATCTAAGAAAAAAGACTACCGCAATGAACCCGGTTAAGCTGAGGCTGTAGTTATATTTCGAAACCGACCTTCCTTAAACCTCGGTGTGACTAATAAAAGGACATCACTGAGTGAGGATGCCTCATTCGAGAAGATGGCTCACTGAGGAAGATCTGGCTCGACACGAAGGCGAAGACGCAACGTCGAGGTGAACAACAAGCATGGACCATCGACTCGGATCACCGGCTCTGAGGAAGACGAAGACGCCGAAACGTTAGCCGAAAATGAATATATTAATCAACCTCGTGCAAGCTGTAGTTATAATCAAAATCTTAATCTTTTGACAGGTGATTGCTGATGGCAATGATCGATACAACTAGCTGAGAGAAAGGCGAAACGAAGGACCCGCATGGTGTGGTGGTGAGCGCGTTAGCCCCTGGAAAGTGTAATAGTGCGTTCCTTCTCCACTGCAGACGCCTCCGGTCCGGAGTTTTGCAAATATCTCAACATCATAGAAGTTATCGTTGACAGATTACATAACATAACGTATTACTTGGATTTAGGCAATAATGTTTTCTGAGTAGGAATTAAACGAAAGGATATTGACTTGCAACCTCAAACCTTGTGCATACTGTCCGCCAGAAATAATTTGCATCAACTGTAAAGAAAATTGTCATTTGAAATAAATATGTTACTGCCTTTGCTTACCAGAATAAACCGATCGCAAGTTTAGAAAAAACTCTCTCAAATCCCACGTTTTATACGGTGTGGCCATTTGCTTCCAGTCATAGCTGGAAGCTGCTATCATCCCTTGTTCAGTGATGACATTGGCTCGTTCATGTGGCTAGGCTCGAATCGCATCGATCGGGCTCTTTTTACCATTCGATATCTATGTCCACCCTGAGTGAATCTATGCCATTTCATTGAAAACCTTCACCTCTAAGGGATTAAAAAACTGCTCCTGAATAGCGAATGTTTATAAATGGCAAACTATTAGAAGGGGCGGAGTAATTCGAAGGCGAGAAACAATAAGGAAAACCTAACTTGTGACGTAAGCAAAATTTTCGCAACCCTTTAAGCTACGCAAGAAAGTTTTGAGATAAAAGATTCTTCACCTGAATCATTCGTCACCTTTCGTCCCACTGATCGTCGAGTAATTCGGGCGCGCGTCAATAAATCTTCCATTTTCCCATGTCGCGTGTAGTGGTAGCCTGGTGGGTTCTACTCGTTCTAGCGACTCCTCGAGCACCATATCCTTCTTCAAGGCTCTTTGTGAAGAACTCTGACCATAGGGTCGGTGGTCTTCCTGCAGTATGTTTGACGTGCTGGAGAATCCATTCACTAACGGCTCTTGTCCATCTTTTGTCGACTATACACATTACGTCTGCAGTGCACCTTTTCTTCGACAGTTTGGCGTACAGAAAGACACCTTTATTTTTAATTGTTGATCCAGGTCGAAGCTTCGGATTTATCCACTTTCTTGTGCGGCACGAGATACTCCTAGTATTGCCCTTTCGACTGTGCTTTCAATAAAGCTGGGTGGTCTTTCATCTATGCTACGCAGCTCCCAGGTTTCTGACGCTTACGTTGACGCAGGAAGTGTCGTGGAATCGCAACAGTACGGACGGATTAAGGTGTTTTCTGTTCACTACATCCTCAATGCTCTTGAAAGCTCCCGAAACAGCTTATTTCGTCCTGCTCAACTCTGAGCGTAAGTCGTTTATTATACTGATTTGCCGACCAAGATAGAATTAAACGGAGCAGTCGAAGATATTCGTGTTGTTGAGCGTAAACGGGGCATACGAAACCCAGCCGTTTCTCATAAAAATCGTTTTTGTAAGGTTTAGTCGAAGACGTGTTATAGAAATGATGTCATCGGGAAAGCGAANATGATGTAATTTCCAACCGTCGATTTTCAATCCTATGTTATCCCTTTCCAAAGTTCGTTTGACGTTCTCGATGGTGGTGGTAAATAGTTTTGATAAGATGGTATAGCTTTACCTCACCCCTCTTTTCACGTTGATGTTAATAACGTTGTAAGATGGTGATATATTTTTCGTGAATTTTTTATACAGATCACAAAGAATCTTTGCATGTCGAATAGAGATTCTTTCTCTTCAGGGCTTAAATGATTGCTTTTATTTCAACTTGATCAAAACCCTTCTTTAAATCGATGAAAGAGAGAAAGAGAGGTCATTTGGGCTCTTGCGACTATCAAATGAGTTTTGTTCCCGTGTGGATGTGCTCCATCGTAAGAAATCCTCTTCGAAACCCTACTTGCTCACATGGCTCTCCTTCGTCCAGAGCTCCGTCGATCCTACTAAGGATAACTCGAATGAAAAAACTTGCAGACGAGAGACACCAAGCAGATTGTGCATTAGTTGCGGGTGTCATAGAGTCCTCCCATGTACCTCGTATTCAGAGCGTATGAAGAACTGAGCCAGTGTGTATAAGAGAGCTGTCGAAAGGTTCTTTAGGTGTTCAGATCTAATTCTGCCGGAGCTGGTGTCGTTCGTATTTTCACCAACGAAGTAGCATTTAGGATTTTGGAAGGAGAACCGGTGGTACAACATATCCAAACTCCCTTATTTCATATGAGGGCTGGTGGACGTGGCTCTTGAAGAGATCTGAGTAGTAGTCATGAAGAGCTTTCTCCTTTGTCTTTCTGAATGCTGCAACTGTTCTGTCTGGAGGTCGGAGTGGAATTGCCTTGTTTTTGAAATAAGCGAAGCTTCAGTAAGCTTTGCGAATTCTTTTCCCTGCTTCTGAGGACTCGACTGTAACTGCTGCTCTTTTCTTCTTAAGACCTTTCTTTATCGTGTTTCTCCAATGTTTTACAAGTTAGTTAGCAAATAATTTGGAGACTTCCTGCAGCTCGTGCGATTTCACACTGTAGTATCAGCTCGATTCTTTAGGAAGGCAGACATCTCTTTGTGGCTTTCGAGCTCTCAGTTTTCATATCGCTAACGAGAAGATGTTGAATGAGCCGATTCTATTCCTCGTCGATGTTGTCGACAACGGTATCTTCCGAAAGCACGAATAATGAGTTGAACAAATCCCAATTCTTGGTAGTTCTGGGAATTCGTTTTTTGAATTTAGCAGCTGCTCCCGTTTTGCGCAAGAAATCAAATCTTGCACGAAAGAGGCGATAGTCTGGTCTGGTGTAGAGAATGACCTTGGTCGTCAACATAAACTCGAACAGCAGCACACAGGACTAACTCTATGTGTATCCGTGGGTATCAATGCGACGTTCTTCAAACGCTCTGCTATGTCCATTCCTAGCGTTGAAACCTCCGATGATGAGCTTAATGATGTATGGCGTTTTCTGCAGAACTTCTCCAAGTGTATACACTGATGAGTGAGGAAGTATCATTTGAGCGGAGCTCCACTGGATTTCAATCGATGCGATCACAGAGACCCACGTCACGAGAAGGAACAACTGTAAGCAATCGACTTGGATCAATTCAGCCCTAGAGAGGGAGAAGGCGCCGAAACGTTTGCCGGATGAAAGGGCAAATCCCGTCCTATTTTTGCAAGGTCCTTCTGCAGAAATTCTGCCTTAAAATACATTTCGAATGAATAAGATGGTAAGCGACTCGAAAGAGAGAAAAAATTGAAGCCTTTTCCCCAACCTCCTTCACCATTCTTTGGCCAGAATCCACACTGACAGCTGGCTTCATGATTGTTTTCGCTCGCTCCGCATAAATACACAGAAAATGGGTTAGAACTATAATCGCACTTGGATAATTCCACATCTCTGAAAAAAGGAACCACATCCTTCAATGTTGTTAACTTATCGTTATTTCTACAACCAAAAAATATCTTCCATCTAGCAAGTGGTTTAATTGACACAAATGATTCCTCGATGTGCTCAATCTAAGCTCACCATTTGAATCCGCGTTAGATACACAAGCAATCACTACCATGTGCAACTTGCTACAACTGAGCATTTAAGCAATCTTCATGCAATTGAATTCAATCACATAGCACACCACACACAACAAGCCACCCTGCCAAAGTCTAGTGGTTTTGAATCAATGTGCGCTACGTGTCAGCTTTTTCCTGATCCTAATTGTGCAAAGGTCGTAGTTACCGAAAGGAAAAGACGTCAAACGAATTGACTGCGGAAAGATCAAATGTTTGGAAACTAGCAATTACGTACGCAGTGATTGAACTTTATTGATCAGTGTCCCGTTAATAACCCGCCATCTCCACAGAGGGAAAGGAAGACTACGAATCACCGGTTTAGAGTGGAAAACATATATTATCCCATCGCCTTTATGGCTGAAAACTTTTAGATAATGGAACAAATGAAAGAAATGCTTTGCGGACCGGATATGGCTCATTGCTGACCGTGAGTGCGAGCCGTTTTGACCGCGAATGTGGACAAACAAATCAGCAAACAAACGTCGTGTGCACTCCAAACGGTTGCAAAGAACGTTGTAGTAATACAAGCAAAAACTTGCATATAGCTCTGCTATTGAAAAAATTATATCCAACGCTATTCGCTCCACTTTCTAACTCAAAAAAGAGCATATCGCTTTGGCTGAGAAGATCTCCACTTAACTAGGTTCTCTCATGCCGTGCATCTTCCAGAGGAAGATTTCGAAGAAAGAAAAACCCTTTGGCTTCGAAGAAAAACAGTCCAGTTACAGCCACGACCAACTTTCTATTAACCTCGGCATTGATCAAGTGATTTTGTTCGTATTTTTATTGAGCAAACGCGAGGTGTTATTATTCTTTGTTCACGATTAAGCTGACGTTTCGGCGGATTTCGCCTTCCTCAGAGCCTGGAAAGGTCAAGTTGATAGCAATCTACTCGGCCAGACGCCTCCATAACCAAACAAAGAAACCCCAAACCAAGATTTCAATCACTTTGAACACAGCTTTGCACACTCACCGCTTTCTATGAGGTCTCCACTAAGTATGTCACGTAGAGACCAACCGCACAGAAATCACGTGGAAGTATAATGTGCCCCTCACATCAGAAAAGCAGTTTTATATACTGCCCTATATCACGCGTGATAATGAGGCATTCTTCCCTGCGGCTCATTTTCGGATTTCTGGAATTAATCCAGAGTGCCTCGAGAGTTTTTCGCGCCTGCGTTCTTGATTCGCGTGCGACGATCGTGACACATACTTCGAAGTCGTCCCCGTTATGTCTCTGGGTCCTATGCGTGCCTAGCGGGGTATTTGGTCTACTTTTGCCGGCTAGGTGTTCTTTCATGCGGACACAGAGGGGTCTACCCGTTTCGCCAATGTATTCGTCACCACACGTCTTACAGGAGATCAGATAAACTATACCCGAGCTCAAGCAATCACTGTCTCTACCACTGGGGCAAATTATGNCGACCAACTTTCTATTAACCTCGGCATTGATCAAGTGATTTTGTTCGTATTTTTATTGAGCAAACGCGAGGTGTTATTATTCTTTGTTCACGATTAAGCTGACGTTTCGGCGGATTTCGCCTTCCTCAGAGCCTGGAAAGGTCAAGTTGATAGCAATCTACTCGGCCAGACGCCTCCATAACCAAACAAAGAAACCCCAAACCAAGATTTCAATCACTTTGAACACAGCTTTGCACACTCACCGCTTTCTATGAGGTCTCCACTAAGTATGTCACGTAGAGACCAACCGCACAGAAATCACGTGGAAGTATAATGTGCCCCTCACATCAGAAAAGCAGTTTTATATACTGCCCTATATCACGCGTGATAATGAGGCATTCTTCCCTGCGGCTCATTTTCGGATTTCTGGAATTAATCCAGAGTGCCTCGAGAGTTTTTCGCGCCTGCGTTCTTGATTCGCGTGCGACGATCGTGACACATACTTCGAAGTCGTCCCCGTTATGTCTCTGGGTCCTATGCGTGCCTAGCGGGGTATTTGGTCTACTTTTGCCGGCTAGGTGTTCTTTCATGCGGACACAGAGGGGTCTACCCGTTTCGCCAATGTATTCGTCACCACACGTCTTACAGGAGATCAGATAAACT
>UYYA01005550.1:0-10693 GCA_900624975.1 Angiostrongylus costaricensis | reverse complement strand
TGCAAGGGGTAGAAGAATGAATAATTTCAGGAACTTAGATCCAACAAAAATTCATAGAGTTCTAACTAGGCTTGTGAATGCCGTGTTCTCTGTGTTTGGTGTATGCCAAGAGTCAAACAGTGCAAGCTGTTGGCCCGTCTATATTTTGTCGACAACTGCAATGGAGGAGACCAGTTGTAGGGTTGAGACCAGCTGTCGAACGGCTGAATACAGATTTCCACGGAACCTGCGGTCTTGGTAAAAACGAGTGCGTTGTCAAGTCCTTCGTGCCATTCAGAGGTCGGGTCGCGCTCCGACAACACATTTCACATGAAAGACAGATAAATACAGGACTATGAAGCACTCTCATGCATATGAACGTCGAGGGAAGGCATTGTGCATATGTCGATGAATTAATTGGCTGCTTTCCAGGTATTTCCTCAGTACATCTGGTGGGGAAGTCTTAGGTACGTCACCTCCAAAAAAATCTCATTTACTTCTTCCAACGGCACTTCAACCTGATTATACTTATCTGCTTTAAGACTTATTATCTCCTGAATCGACGTGTGTCTTGGCACAAGTAGGATTTCGTTTTTGGTCTTCGCTTCATCCTCCCTCAAAAAGTGCATAAAACTTGTTTATCTAAGCGGTAACATCGTGACTGGTTGGCAGTGTTGACGTGTGCGGAATTCATCTCTCCTGATCCTCTTCTGATCACCTTTCGGATGTGAAAAAGATGCTTTTCGTTCACAGATAAGTCGTGTTAAAAAATTTCATTATTGTTCCCATGGACTAAAATTTGCGATATCATGAGAAGACGCTCAAAGTTTGTGATGGTCCCGCCTCACGGTTACTTACTCGCTTGATACTTGAACGGCACGTCCTCACTGCTTGTGCGGGCCCCAGCATAATCACCATTTTTCGGAGATTTTCTGCTTAGGCCATTGTGGTTTCTTGCAATCCCGAAGTCAGCCTGGCCAAATTCTTTCTGTTATCATCCTTTTTTGTAGCAGCCGTTTGTCGCGATTATGCAACTTGACCGGCACGTCGCATCACTTAACGTACAACTAGTACAGTTGAAGCATAAAGTAAGTGAGTAGTGTCTCCTTTTTGCTGCTTATGTGGCTTACTCAAAATCTTCCAAGCTATTTATTTCTTCTTAAAAACGAACTCCATATTTCAGCTTAGAAGGCTCGAGCAAGTTACTGTTCATATACATATGAGCGCTGGAATGCTCATAAAGATGCCTTCCACGACGTCGGGAGAACTTCATGGTGGAAAGCAGGAGGCATGTCAACACTTTGGTGTTGCTGTCATGCCGGAAATTTTTCAATGTTTTCAGTTTAGGGTTCTTTCGAAGATAATGACCTTCCTAACCACAACGTGACATTGACCGACCCACCTGTTGAATGTACGGTCACTACGGTTGGTGTTTTTCACAAAAAGCCTCTTTTTCTAATGAGCTTTTGGCAGATCTACTTTTTGTCTTTTCAGAGTTCTGAGATCGTCGAATTCGACGGAACGAGTGAGGTATAGCTGTACTGCTTCTGTTATTTATTCAGCAATACTTACGTTCTCTGTGTGAACATTTGCTGTAGGGTTCTCACCACAAGACAGTGTAAACACTTCCGAATAAATTGAAGCGTAACCAATGTGATTAAATTGTTCTAAACTTTGATATAACGGTGATAGCACTGTCGAATTTGTAAATAAGTATCACTCGCCGACTCTTGGTGAATCCCCGTTTTGATCCAAAAGATTTTAAAGCGTAGTCGGATACTTTCCAGAACTCACATCGAGCTAAACATCGTTCTCGTTCGTTGTCAGTTGTAGTGAGTACCTTTTCTTTTTAAATAAGAATCCTTAGATTTGCTTTTACTTGTTGAAAACCATCTCTTTATGTGCTCTTTTTGCCTCCTGTTATTCATAGCTGTTTTCATATGTGTCTTATTGTGGTGTATTTTCTAGTGGCCGACGTGACAATAATCTTTTTCATGTCGTCATTTTACAGGGGAAGATGATTCGACGGCTGAATCGCTCGTTCACACCGTAGTCCTCGATTCCTCGCTTCCAAAGAAATCGACGCAGACGTCACTCTTTGCGAACATATCTGACCTTTATCGCTTTTATTAGTACATGACGCTGGGAAAATAAAACTTCTCCAACTTTCTCTTGATTTCTGTTTCGCCAGTGTTCATTGCTTGCAGCCATAGATTGCACTCTTTAATTGGGCATTCGGGAAGCAGAAGAGATGTAGTTCGAGAATCTAATGCATGTATGTAATGTTTTTTTATGGCGAGAATGCAATGAATCCCAGTGAAGGAAAGAGTGTAAATTTTGCGTGGAAATATAGCAAGAACCAGCATTAGCGACTGGGATATTGGGGTTTTGCCTTTGTTTCGACTATCGCTACTCGATGGCGACGACGACGAAACCACGTGTGGACTCCAGCTTTCTGGAATTTCAACAAGCTCATTGGGAGCAAAGGTTCCATTTTATCGACGGTTTTGTTCAAATTTTCGTAGTTTCCTTTTTTCACAACTTTCCAACGTTTGTTTGAATTCTAAAGGATAGAGAGTCTGCGTATACATGTATATTTTCTGCGCATCGCCGTGCAAACTTTTGCAATTCTTTCACCAATCGTGTTCTCACCATGAGTTCCATTATATCCGGGAGCACTTTTGCTCCAAACTAGCATTGCAGATGAAAGCGTCGACATCCTCAGTCTCCGCTCTTAGTTCGTGTGTTGTCTTTCCTCTGATCATGTTATTTGGAAGGTCGATGTNGGATCACTAAGGACGCTGTATCCTTCGTAGATTCGCGATCTTTTCTCGACCTTCCACTCACATAAAGCTTAGAAACAAATTTCAGTTAATTGGATCTCTTTTTCATGTAGTCATTTCTAGGACCGATTTTTTGAACCTCGGTAATGATCAGTAATTCACTGTTTTCTTAATTAGCAGGTAGTTGCTTGGCTTCCTCATGTTATAGTAACAAACTGGTGTTTGCTCATCAAGAAGGACAGCGAGTTACTCAATCCATTTTGTCAAATGAGGATGGTCCAACACCTTTGCAAGGTTAATTCTGGACATATTTATTGTTATAACAGAAATACTGCAAGAGAATATAATTAAAATCGCCACTATTCAGTCATGATTGTCTGACGGTTTGGATATGAGAAGAATCTAATGATTCCTTTTACCTCTCTAATTGCTATCGATTTAGACTCTTGGTCTTTCCTTTGTTCACAGGTGCCCATCTTGCTCACAACCTGACATTATGCCTACTGTCTCTGAAATTACGGGTACGATGATACGGTACGTGTTCTCTACACCATTTTTTGGCCTTACATATGTCCTCATTCCATGATCAGTGGGTACACTCATGGACTCCATTGGAGCTGGCGACCTCGAACGCAGCATCTCCTACATTATTTCTACGTTCTCATCTTGAATTTGTGTTTTCAAGCACGTTTGGATCCCTCATAAAACTAGGTAGTTCTTAAAATTTTCACCACTAACTCTTGTGTGCTAAACAGTAAAAGTCGGTTAAGCTCCTAAAGTCGATGATTATTTTCTAAAATTGCCCTTTTGAACAGTGCGATGGGCTTCGTATTGTACACTGATCGCTGTGCATTCAGATGACATGCGAAGCATTAGACTACCAAGACTTCCAACTTTTCAAGGTGGGGCTATCCAAAGCTGTTGTACGAATCTTTATATTTCTTTTCAGCGAAATCACATTTAAAGCTCTCTACTACCATTAATGTGGATAGTAGTGCACTTGCAGTAGTTTACAGAATAACACATTTTTTTTCTCTGCCTTTTACCGCGGTGGGTGGTTCATAATCAGCCCTCAAGGATCGGAGAATAGATGGCAGAATTGTCTGGGACAAACCGTTCCATCTAATCCACATGAGAACACAGTAGCATGACTGTTGTAAGACTCCAGGGTGACGACTCGAGGAAATTGGTAGCGAAGAAGAAAATAATCTTCAAGTAACATGCAAACCGCGAGCCTCGGCACTGGTACCGTGAGGTAGCTTGTCGTGTTTTCATCAAAATCCCCTCATCCGCTCACATTGAAAAATAAATCTCTGTTTTAAGTGCTCTAATCGTTTTCATTCTTTCTTTGAGGACATTTTTACCTCCTATAGATTTAAGACACCTGTGTGAGTTGCATTCAACCACATCCAAAGAAATAAGAAGTGGTTAGCTTGCCTCATTAATCTATAGCTGTTTCCCTTCCTTGAATTTCCTTGAAGAAAGCCGTAGCATCGTGCAGAGAACGTGGACACGATGTGTACGATTTCATGAGGCAGGATCATGGCAGCATAATTGCAAATGTGCTGTAGAGTGCGCTAATCAGATTGTCTCTAGATGTAACTGTTGCAATAAAAAATCTTCAGATTTAACTTCAGCTCATTGGTTCCCCACCGCAGAACCTGTGGTCCGGAGTTTTGCAAATATCTCAGAATTATAGAAGTTATATATTTAGCAATATACCCTGCCGTTGAAAAGAATGGGCAGTAAATAAAAAAGGTTAAGACTGTGATTATAACTAAAGCCTCAGCTTAACTGGATTCAATGCCGATTTAGGCTGACCAGATCAATCCCGCTGACGGGTGATTGTTGATGGCAAAAGATCGATAGAACTAGCTAAGAGAGAGGCGAAACGAAGGACCCGCATGGTGTGGTGGTGAACGCGTGAGCCGACGCAAAAGGTAATAGCGCGTTCGTTCCCCACCGCATACGGTCCGGAGTTTTGCAAATATCTCAGCATTATAGAAATTATATTTCGCAAGATATCCCACCATTAAGAAGAATAGGCAGTAAATGAGAAGGTTAAAATTAAGAATTTCTCGTTGACCACTTCTAAATGAGGAGAATGTGTAGTGCAGACTGCACATTTTGCTGCAAAGCATTCACACAGCTGATAAAAGAGCTTTCATTATTTCTCCCTATAGACTTGCAAGTCACGGAGGTTTCGGCCACGTAGAAGCGTTGTCCTTCTTGCTACACTGCGGGATGCTGCAGCATCGGGTTCGACGCCATCCAAAAAGCTCACTAAAATGCAACTATTGCTCGTATAACTCGTTCCACAGACGTTTCATACCTACCGCACAAACCGCGAGACGAATCTCTGTCCCGGAAATCTCAGGCAATCTGACCCACCTTTTCCTTTTGAAAACTGCTTTGTTGGTTGGACCAGCATGTTTAGGTCTCTCCTCAGCAATGGATTTCCTCGAAGCGTCAGAGTTTGCAGCATCGTTCGGCTCCGTAGTAGACGTTGGCGGTGGTTGTAGAGTTGCAGATGGAATTAAGTCTTCCCCATCAGGTCAAGCCATTTTTGACAACAACGGCCAATTAACTACCCACCCTTACTGGGATTCGCTTCTATAAGCCATCGAGTCCCTACTCCGGGACTCTCGCTATTGTGCATTCGGCTGGTCAGATCCTTTTCGAGCGGCCGGTTAACTAGTCATGGCAATTTCTTTTTCTTCCCGTCTTTTTCTATCCTTTCGCTCCAGACATTTTCCGCGAGACAGCATACCTATATTTACACATATATATATATGTAAATAAATAGACATGCATATTTATTTATAAGTATGTAGGTAATTAGTTGAGCTTCTGTGTCGTCAACTACTCACATACAGAAAGAGCGCGGTGGAGCGCCGTGCACAGTACACGTGATGATCGCCATCACTACCACTTTGCTATGCGCCCTGGGAACAAAGTTTCAATTTTTAAAATCTCTAACGTAAGCGCCACTGCTTGAGAGGACGGTGGTAGACAGGTGGACAACAGCGCGTTCTCTTAACAAACGAAATTCTGCTTGTTCATTCCCTCTAATGTTTGAAATACGAGCTTAATCTAAACAGAAAGGAAAATATGTTCCATGGAATACAGAGATCCAGGATTTCAACCTAACCAAAGAAGAAGATTTGCACCAAACCGGTAGAGACCAACAGATTCTAATGTCCTACTTGAACTGATGAATGAGAATGAAAATAGAAGCGAAGTTCGTCATGCGTCGAGATATGTGCTTTATAGACAAGGCTGCTCTCCACAAGAGGTGCAGCAAACGCGACCCAATCGAGACAGATGACAGACGTGGTTTTCGCGCGCTGTTTCATTGCGCGCGTGGTGATTGAATTTCGATTGGGCTGCTGATGTTTTCCGTCGGGTGATCATCTGTGGATTTCTGCTCAGCCGTGCTTCATATGTTCTTCTTCATTATTCTGTTTGTGCAGTGTGTTGTTCTCTCGGACTAAACTTGTTTATTTTCTCAAATTAAGTGCTGTCACAGTAGCGGTCAGTATTCATCACTGTGTTGTAGAGGTTCGTAAGTCTTTGCTTCTCATTAAGATAACCGAAACAGTAGATCACAAGGAGCTTAACAGTGGGTGGGGAAAGGTGCAGGAGAGTTGAGTGGTCCCTTGTTGGTATGAGTTTCAAGTTTCCGCACAGGTACCCATAGTTGTATCACTGTTCTTTCAGCTAGATAAGTTTCGCTTTCGAGTGTGCAGAATTGTCGACCTGCCCGGGCCCGCAGTTGAAACGGTGGGAAATTTCTGATTGACATTTTATGAGGAGCCATTATTTTCGTGGCTCATTCAAAATCGTACGACACTTGCTGAATCTCACCCTTCTTTAGAGGGCAGTTGAACGGGAAACCAACGACTCCGCGGAATACGAGATGTCTACCGACGGTCCACTCAATTTTGATTTCCTTTCGCTGGAAAAATTGGAGCAGCAGTGCAACATGAATGGTGGAGGCTCGTGTTTTTTCCTTGTTGTGTTTTTCTTTTCTCTGTGTAGAGTATATGTTCAGCTTCTATAAACTTCTGCTTATCATTGGGGTTGTCCATTGGTCACTTCCACGAGCTGTTTCGATTGCAACCCACTCGGTGCTCCCACTGCCTTTGATTTTCGCAACAGGTTTGCGATAGCTGTATTTTTAAAGGTGTTTGTGTTAGTGTTAAAGGTGAATAAACAACTATGGCTGCTGTTGAACGGTATCGTTCTTGTCGTTGAAGTGGTACTTCCAAGTTGATGCGTCGGAAACTTTTGCGCTTGTGGGTAAAACTCTCTTCGATTTGCCCGTATGCATCATTGCGAATGCGGAAGATCTACTGCGAACAGCATTCGTTGGATTCTACTCCTAAAGTTCCAAGATCACGACCTTCCATGCGAAAGACTTAGGTATGTTCAGTTCCATAAGACCATCGTAATTCACGCATAAAATTTAAACCTATGAAATCCGAAGAACTGTTCAAGGGCGTGAACAAGTTTTGAATTACAGGTCGTTATGGTGATCCGCGTGAGCATGTGTTGAAAAATCTTCATCATTGCTATGGTCTTCTGTCGCAGGGCAAGGGAGGCAAAAGATCGATAGAACTAGCTGAGAGACAGGCTAAACGAAGGACCCGGATGGTGTGTTGGTGAAGTGCGCTGCTCCCCGGTAAGGACAACAGCGCGTGTTCGTTCCCCACCGCATACACCTGCTGTCCGGAGTTTTGCAAATATCTCAGCATTATATACGAGTTATAGCATATTACTTATTCTTCCGGAAAGCTTGAAATGTAGAGTTTTGTTAATTTCAATACACTTGCGATGATATGAGTCACCATGAATCGGGCGTGATCAAGAATGTTTTTTGCCTTTCGACATCAAAGAAGCATGTCTTAGCTCATAGTAAACCTTACTAACTGAAGTAAAAAGCTTTCGAATCTATAAATCTTTGCAAACAAGAAACAAGCTTCTTTATCCCATAATGAAAATTTTGTGGCTTTTTGGGAGTTATAGTTATTTTCTTCTTTTTCTTTTTATTTGAGCTGAGGAACAATCGGAGTTGCTTCCAGAAGAACGTCCTCCAATGTTGGATTAATTCCTACTATTGGTGCGGATGTGTTATAAATTGAAAGAAAATTGTTTTAAAATGTTGAACGATTTTCCTGCGATGTTCCAAGCAGTGATATTCGGCTGCTGAAGCTCTGCAAGCCATGGTATTCGCCCTTTAAGGATAGCCATACCACTGGTGATTTTCTTAGCATTTCACCGATGACGTGCAAAGTTATTTATTTCAAGCAGGTGAATCTCGAACATTACCTACTGTGAAACATCAGAGATTCGATTGTGTTGAGAACGATCTCGAAATAACACTGTGCCAATCAGCGGAACGATACGGCTCTTCGCAAGCATAGCGGTAACGTTACAATGTGAAAAGTGATACAGGTGATATTATACATACATATATATATATATATATGTATATATATATATAGGTAGCTGTACACTAGTGAGAGCAAAATTATAAACCTGTTTCCAAAGATCAAAGTGCGACTAAAAGTGCAGGCATCCAACTACTGACAACTCCATCAGAGACGTTTCCTCTGGTAGATTTCGTTCGGTTCCGTAGTAGATGTTGAGGGTGGTTGTAAAGTTACAGATGTAGTTAAGTCTTCCCATCAAGTGTAGCCATTTTTGACAACAACGGCCGGTTAACTACCCATCCTTACTGAGATTCGCTCTTATAAGCCATCGAGTCCCCACTCTGGGACGTTATCGTGTATTCGACTGGTTAAATCGTTCTCGAGCAGTCGGTCAACTACTGATGGCAATTTCTTTTTCTTTCTGTGTTTTACTATGGTGCTTCACTCTAGACATTTTTCGCAGGACAACATGCACATATTTGTACATATATATGTATTTACTTGATACTTGAACGGCCCGTCACTTGTTTTGCGGGCCTCAGCATATTCACCATTTTTCGAAGATTTGCTGACCAAGCCATCATGGTACCCTGGAATCCTGAGGTCAGCTTGGCCAAAGTTTGCCCCAGGTTTTCACCACTATAGGCAGTCGCAGCCTTTGTGGATCAGAGGGAGATTTGCCGCAATGCGACTAGTTTGATACCAGGGCGTTGCTAGATCCTGCTATTTGCTTACTGTTAGCTAGGCTGCGCGAAATTGTTTACATGGTTGAAGTATCAGCTCAATCCTTTGCTGCGTTGTATAATACTGATAGGTCTTTTGAGTCAAAAAGGTAAACACGGAGTTTTGGGTGTGCTAATTGCTCGACGGCTTCTTTGAGAGATTCAAATGTGGCCCATGCTGTTTTCGTTCTTTTGTTTTGTTTCTTTTTTATGTTGGTCTCTATGTTCACTGTAAACACCAAGTGCACATAAGAATTAGTGTCTGTAAACAGAGAATAATCCAGCTCGTGGTCTTTTTGCAATTGATGACTATTCCATGGCTTTTTTCAGGCTTGGCTGAGCTTGTTGATCATCATCTATGTTTCGTTGCTGTTTCTTGAAAAAATAATGAAGTTCTCGGCAAAACGATTGGTCACTGCACGGCGCTTGTAAACATTTGGCGGCGTGATGAGTTTTTTTTGACATTTTACCTTTATATTTTTTGTAGTTTTATGCAGTAAAGCTGCAGAGGTATTTCTTGACCTGACTGAAAGGATTGCATGCGTTTCGACGCTGTCAAACCCTTTTTCATAGTCGAGAAGAGTTAGGACTACGGGCAGACGGTATTCCCGACCGACTTCCATGACGTTTAACAAGGTTTGGATATGGTCAATCCAGAAGAGGAACCCTTATTCTTGCTTGCGCAACTGATGGTTTCTCATACAATGCGCGATAGGATGGTTTTTTAAAGTATCCTCAACACGCATATCGAACCCTTCGAAGATCTCTTTGGTCACCCTGGTTGTGAATGATGACCGAACACGACGTCCTTCGGTCGTCTGCGTTTTTTTTTTTTTTTTGTTTTGAAAGATGGATATCATTTGGGTTGCGTACATGTAGTTTGTGGCCTCCAGCTGTAAGAAAATCAGCTGTAGTATTATTGGTCTTTGGAGCTGCGCCTTGTTTCATGCTTTTTATCACAATCTGAACTTCAGAAGAAAAAGTTCTGGGCGTTTTTTTTCTCAAGCGGGGATTGACTGCTCCACCACGGTGAATGTGCAATGGAAAAGGATGGTGTTGAGCTTTTCCATTGTCATTTCCATATCACGTCCTTATCCATACCGTTGAGGTCTATACCTATTTCTTTTCATCAGTACTTAGAGCTGGACATTATGTTCACAGAGGTTCCAACAACATTTTTTCGAATCGGTTCATTCTTGCTTTGCTTCCAACAGCTTTTCCTCCTAGAACAATGCATATCCTTTTGAAAAGTTCTTCTGTGGCCGATATTTATGGTTAGCGGTATGAAGTGTATTGCAATAGCGTTGATCATCGATCTGAACTTGTTGTTTGAGGATGTGAGGTGAATTTGGTAGAAGTTTTAAGCCATTCTTCAAGCAGCTTGCAGCGCACGATTGGGTCATCCTTTATCTGCCCGTAGAAGAATATTTTGTTGAGAACGTTCTCATCACATACAACTTGATTTTTCTTCTCGTTTGACTACTGGATTTTTTTCTCACCTTTCGGTTGATCCGAGTCTTCGCACGAAGAAGGCGGCGATCACGCCCAGATGGAATGATTGGAGTGTGGGTATGTTAAACATAAATCATCTTCTGTTTCTGAGTATATACTGCAGCATTTGGCATTCCTAATAATTTCTATGGTGGTAGCTACAACTTACAAACATCTAAGAAATACATAAAAAACCATTTGTAATAGTTCCCAGGATCGACTTTCTATTAACCTCGGCATTGGAATATGAATGTGTCGTTTTCTTGTTCAGCAATCGCGAGGT
>UYYA01005549.1:2915-17320 GCA_900624975.1 Angiostrongylus costaricensis | reverse complement strand
GCTTACGCAGCGACCAGGTTTGTGATGAATACGTTAGGACAGAAAGCACCTTTGAGTCCAAAATGGAAATGGATTCGGGTGTTCCTTGTTCTCTTCACTACATACTCGATGCTCTTGAAAGCTTCCCAAGCCGCTCGTTTCCTTCTGCTCAGTTCTGGAGCTAAGTCGTTCATTATATTGATTTCCCGACCTAGGTATAACTGGAGTGTTCAAAGATATTCGTTGCGTTGAGCGTGAACGGGGCATACGAAACCAATCCGTTCCTCATGAACATCGTTTTTGTGAGATTTAGTCGATGACCCATCTTTCCACAGGTACTATCAAAGTCGGCAAGCATACGTTCCGCTTGGCTAATGTTTGGTGTTATAAGGACGATGTCATTAGCAAAGCGGAGATGATGTAACTGTAGACCATTGATTTTCACTCCCATATTATCCCATTCCAATGCGCGCATGACGTTTTGGAGGGTGGCGTTAAGTAATTTTGACGAGATGGTGTCTCCTTGCCTAACTCCTCTTTTGCCGTCAATGTTAATATCGTTGTAGTATGGTGATATCTTGGTTGTGAAATTTTTGTACAGTTCATGAAGAATCTTTATGTACTGAGTAGGGACTCCTTGACTATCAAGGGCTTTCATGACGCTTCTATCTCATTTGAATCAAAGGCCTTCTGTAAATCAATGAAAGTGAGAGAGAGCGGTCTTCTGTGCTCTCGCGACACTTCAGTGAGTCTTGTTGTCGTGTGGCTGTTGTCCATCGTACTAAATCCTTTTCGAAACCCTGTTTGGTCACATTGCTGTCCTTCGTCCAGTGTTGTGTCAATTCTGTTTAGGATGACTCGAGTGAAAAATTTGTTGACGACAGACGACAAGCAGATTGGGCGATAGTTGACGATATTGTGTAGGTCACCGTTCTTGAACAGTAACATGGTCTTGCTGGTCTTCCACTGAGTGGGGACCTTGCATTCAGACAGGTAACGTGTGAAGAGCCGAGCGAGTGTGTTTACAAGGACTGGCGGAAGGTTCTTCGCGTATTATGGTCTTGTTCTGTCCCAACCTGGTGCTGTTCGATTTTTCCCCGACAAAATGGCATATGAGATTTCGGAAGGGAGAATCGGTGGTGCAACATATCCATTCTCCTTAATTTCACATAACGGAAGGTGGATGTGGCTATTAGAGAGATCCGAGTAGTATTTGTGAATGATTTTCTCCATTGCCTGTGTTCCGTCTGGGCGTCGGAGTGTAATCGTCTTGGTTTTATAATTGGTTAAGCTTCAGTGGGCTTTACGAATGCTTTTCCCTGTCTCTGCAGCTTCGACCATCACTGTTGTTCTTCTCTTTTTAAGTTCTTTTATCGCCTTTCTGCATTGTTTTACAAGTTCGGACGTTAGTTCGCGGTTGCCTGCAGCTCGTGTGATTCCACGCTGGCGTTTCTCGAGTGTTTCTGGAGACAGACGTCTCTTGGTGACTTTCGAACTCTCAGCTTTTATAGAGCTAACGTGAAGATGTTGAATGAGCCGATCGTATTCTTCGTCGATGTTATCGACAACAGCATCTTCCCAACATCCGACTAATGAATTGAATAAGTCTCAGTTTACGGTGGTTCTGGGACTTCAGTTTTTGGATTTGGCGGTTTTTTCTCCTTTTCGCGAGAAATAGAATCTTGCACGAAGGAGGCGGTGCTCTGGTCGCGTGTAAAATTTTGGGACAACGGGGCCATCGGTTAGGCGAAACCTTCTATTTACTATAATGTGGCCTCTTTCGTTATGGAGACTCTTGGGAGACTCCCACGTCCAGCGTTGGAGGTGGGGCTTCTGGAATTGCAAGTTACTACGGACGATCTTGGTCGCCGTGATAAACTCAGATAGCCGCTCACCCTGTTCGATCCATTCTAATCCGTTGGTCTTAATGTGAAATTCTCCAGACGTTCTTCTTGGTCCAATTTTAGCGTTAAAATCCCCAATGATAACCTTGAAGAATATATGATCTTCTCTGTAGAACCTCTCCATGTCCATATAGAACGCGTCGACTTGTTCTTCGTCATAGTTTAATGTCGGCGGGTAAACGACAAAGATTATCAAAGTCGGAATTGATCTACATGTTGTTAATCGTAAGCGTCCGATATGGGTTGTAAGCTGTTTGAATGAATCGATGTTCATGGGTAAACTCGTGTTGAGAACGCCGACGCCACCGGCTCTTCTACTGTCGCATATTCCGAGGAACAGTTCTTCTCCGGTGTTATAGGCGGTGTTGAAAAAGTGGTGTCTTCTCGTCTGGGCCTGGTCGGTGACGTCGTACCTTATCCTTCTTGTTTGCATGAGCAATTCTTCTACCGAGGACTCAAATGCAAGTGTATGTGCATTGTAGGTACAGATCGTCACTATAGTTCTTCGTAATCCAGGCAGCTTCCATTGGCCCTGAGATTTTAGCAGCCTCTCCGTACTCGTTCTACCCAACGCTACAAAATTGGGGCTCTTTCGGGGTCAGGGCAATGAGGCCTGTTTTTTTTTTATACTGTGTTTAACACTTTTGATACCCATGTATAGCTTGTTGGGCTCTGATCGTGGAGGCTGAGTATACTCACGGGTAGCTTGCAATTACCAGGCTCTCCCAGAGTGGACATGGAGCTTATTTGTTGAAGGTGACTCCTAACCGCCACCGATATACTTCACTTAATTGCAGACTTTTGGCCGAATTGTCTCCTAGAATACAATTCGCATAAGCGAGAACGCACCCACAGACGCATGCATGCATACGCCTAGCAAATACAGAAAGTGTGTGCCAAATCGGCGCAGCAGAAACACGGAGTCCATCCCTTGGATCCACCTGGTTCTCAGGGAAACGAAGGTCAGTTTTGGTCCGCGGTTAACCCTCTATAGACCACCTGGGGACGCGCCACGTAGCGTCGAGTCTAACCGGCTCGAGATCCCTCATATGAGGTAATCAAAGTAATCGCTGAACAAATCAACACTGGCTTACACAATGTGGAGTCGAGGTAAAAAATTGCTTCACTTTGGTTTTGAGGGTCTGACTCCTTGGTCCAACCTAACCCATTCAAATTGTTACTGCAAGCGTCTTGCCTATAATAAGTTGAATTCAATGCAGATTGGGATTGCTTTCCACTAGTTCTTCGAGCCCTCGCAACGGTTTACCGCGTCATCTTGGCAGGAATGCGTTCCTGGTTGTGGAACTGAGATATACAGCATGAAATTTATCCCTCAGCAGAGTCTCCCAGGCTGAGAAAGAGTCCGGTGTTTCCATCAGGAAGTCCAGGTAGGAGTAAACCAATACCAGTATCCTCCGCCGCCGTGGTATCCAACTAGTCCCATAGTGGCAAATCTTCCCTTGATCCACGAGGGCGGCGACTGCCTGTGGTGATAACGACCTGGTGCACACTTTCGCCAGGCTGATCTCGGGACTCCAGGGGACCACAATAGTTAAGCCAGCAAAACCCCGAAAAATGGAGGTTTTGCATGGACCCACACAACCAGTAAGGATGGGCCATCAAAGTTTTAAGGTATCAAGTTTTTCGAGGTAAAGCGCAATAGCTCCAAGAAAATTGTTGTGATTCTTGAACCATACTTTTCACCAGGGAAGTTTCTCACCGATTGAAATTAGTTTGATTACAGTCAAGCAATATTCCTTCAAAAATTTGATTCTCTGACAGAATTTCTCTGGCGTTTTCCTAATCAATACTTTTTTTAAAATGTGTGACCGAAGCGATTTTCTGTATTTCTTGGTAAAGTCAGCACAGTGTTAGGAAGGGGGTCGGAACCATTCTTGTCGTCATCTTCTTCCTAGTCATGCAGTCAGTTCTAGTCGTTGTTTATGAGTTTTGTCTTATTCATTAGTGAAACCTCACATTTTCTGCTGTAATAAAAGCAGTTTTGCTGTTTTCTCTATTTTCTTGCTAACCATTTTCTTTATTCACGCATTAAATGAATATGTGTTGAAACTTAGAACGTCGTTTCTTTCTTTTTAAAGCCACAGATCCCGTTCCACTGCAAACACTCTAAGGGTCGAGTTTAAAGCGAAAGGCGTAAGATAGATGACTTAGCCATTAATCGTTCTTAGAGCAGCGGTAAGCTTGAAGCAGTGTAACGTATAAAAAGCAGTAAAGTATCATGAATCAGTCAAACTATTAACTTTCAGGTTGTACTTGAGCATTATTCTCGGCAACAATATCGACTTGACAATGACAAGTACTGAAAGGTAAACTTTCAGAGCATGTTACTAGTCCTGCGCTTGGATTTTGAACTAATGCTTATCTTTGTCGTCCAGGTTCTACTTCAAAAAGGACTACGAGAAGTTCAAATTGCGTTTCACACTGTTCAATCTGTTCCCGTTGGCGATTGCCTTCATATTTCCATCGAGGTATTGGTGTTTTCCTCTTGTTTCGTTTCCGATCTTTCACTTTAAACTCTTAACTGTTGGCTAGTTGTTTTTATCTTCGCAAATTCTGCTGAGCAGTGGATGTAAGCATATGTGCAGTAGAAATTATAGAGCTAGAAACTCTACTCAAGAAGGAGATTATTTTCTTTCTTACTTACATGAAACCCTTTGGCGGTTAGGAGTATGGGTATGAAAACCTATTAAAGTAATAAATATTTGGATTCTTGAATGGTCTATCTTCACTTTGCTAATGTAATGGTCGGACAAGATTTTCTTTTCCTAATGTGTCAAGAGAGCCGTGATAGGACCTCCCAAGTCGTCATCACAGGCCGTCGTCAGCCCTTGAGGATTTGGTCGAGATTTGCCACTTTGTTGCTAATAGGACGGTAGTGGTTCCTGCCCTCATCCGGGATTTCGGTTGGAATGTCGAAATCCTCTAATTGCGAGTCTTCATTAGGAGATGTAACCAGTGCGTACTTCCCAGTTTGCCACCTATGAGCATACATCAGCTACCATGCTGTGCGGAATCATCGGGAGAGTAATAATTAATTAGGTGGTTAATTAAACTAAAGTGAAGACTGAGCGATTGGGAAGACTTGAAGGAAGGAAATTGAATCGCTTCTGACACTTAGTTAAGCAGGAAGGTGCTATTTTCGTCCTACTTTTATGTCTTTGGCTGGCTTAAGAACACTCAATTTTTCAGACCGATGGACTCCATTTGTCACTTTTTGATGGTTTGGTACTACTGCACACTCACCATTCGAGAGAGCATTCTTATCCTCAACGGATCCAAGTACGATAGTTTTTGCTCTAGAAATTCTTTAGATGTAGTAATTTCCTGTTTAACTGTAGTTGGTGTAGTCGTTTTGTTTATTTGATTAATCTATGTGTACTGTTTTAGCTCAACATTTCATGTTTGGTTTTCTGTTTTTAATTGTTGAGTAAGGATATATTATATCCTGTTGTTGATTTGAAGGTTAGGATCGTGGTGGGTGGCTCATCACTATCTTGCCTGTGTAATCGGTGGTGTGGCGCTTACATGGCCAGATGATGCTTCTTACCAGGTTGGTTAAACTTTGTCTTCTGAGATTATATCTAGTGTCTTTGACTTCTTTCTTGGTAGTACCAAGCTCATTATACCCGGGTTCTAGTGCTGTTCGATTTCAAAAACTGGGAACTAGTTTTCTTGGAACCGTTCGAAATGGCATCAATTCCCAAGAGACCTCTGAAATCGGTTAAGACAGACTCCTTATCGAATTCTATGAGCATAAGATTCCAGTTTTATGTTGTCCTTTCAAAACTTCTTGTTGCTTTCAACTTTTTCAAATTTATGTCCTTGGTTATCTTCTCCTCCCAACGGTTTACCGGCTCGTTGTGGCTGGGAGGTGTTCCTCGGTGTCGTGCTGCGATACACAGTGGGGAGGTTCATCTCTCTCTTCCATCCGGAATCGCAGCTAAGATTAAACCGATAACACGGTTAGTCACCGTCCTGGTACCAAACTAGTCGCATGGTGGTAAATCTCCCTTTGATCCACAAGGGCTGCGACTGCGACGACGACCTAGGGCAGACTTTGGCCTGGCTAACCTCGGGACTCCAGGGAACCGAAGTAGCTAAATCAGCAGAACTTCGAAAAAGGAAGATTATGCTGGGGCCCGCACAACCAGCGAGGACGGACCATCCAATATGAACTATAAGGTTGTCTCCTAGTCTTTCATCCTTAAACAAGCAGTTTTCTCTCGGTTCATAGCGAACTTCATTTGTTCAAGTGAGAACGACTATGTTTGTAGTTCATAATGAATTTCTTGATCTTCCCAATTTTCCAGATGTTCCACACTCAGTTTCTGCTCTTCGCCGTCTATATCTGTCTTCTACAGCAGCTACAGTACCAGTATCAAAGTGGTTGTCTCCGTCGACTGCATTCATTGGGACACGGTGACTCAATGGATGTAACATTAGGTAAGTGAGGAATTGATTCCGATAAGAGAATATCAGAAACGTTTAATATTGCTCTATATACTTCTACGATACATGTTAAAAGATAGAAGTCAAAGCGTCCGTCATTGATCAAACTGTTAAAAATGCGCCATGCACTTGACTCCATTGCGTATCTAGAGATGATGGAACAACATATCTTATGTTTCAATATATTTATATTATGTTTACATCATATTCTACATTTTAACATGTTTCACCCATGGCGTTGTCCTAGCAATACGTCGAATCAGTGCTGCTATCTCAGACAAGTATAGTACCAATTTATGGAGAATTGAGAGGAGAACGGTGAGTCTGGTGAGAACGAACCAACGATTAGCGTGTATTGTGAAAAATCTCTAACTGCTGCGCTACTTGCGTCCATACGATATTTCGTACAAAAGTTAGAAGCTAATAAGGAAGGTATCTCACCATAATCCAATGAGCGCTGCTGAGGACAAGATCACTGAAACATGGCCTCATCATCGTTTAAAAAGAATTCTTTTCCGGTGACTTAAATGAATATTGTGGCTGTTCGTAATCGATTACTCATTACTTGAATATTCGGTTACTCTAGAAGCGAAAGTGTTGCAGTCTTTCTGTGCTTACCAATTATCTTTTTTGATGGCTTCATTACTAAGTGTCCAAATGAACTCATATTTCCATTATTTCATGGCACTTACCGACCTTCTGGAGTCGAATACTGAGGCAAAAACGTTTAGCGTTTTTTTGGATATTCAGTTATTCGAGCAATATAGCTGCATGGATAACAATGTTGTTATTGATTTTAAGTGAGAGAAGTATTTTTCATCTCTAAGAGTATCCGTTGGGGTTTAACCTGGACATTAGACAAGCAGGATCTTTTCCTTGCGAAGGAAACAAAGACACTCAAACTACAACCTGAATGATATAAATGATGAGTGATAAACGGCCTCAATTACGCAGAAATTTCCTTAGGGAGGAATCTCGAGCGCAGAACAGTTGAACTCTACCTCTTTCCTAAAATTCAGAACTATTGATTGTTCATACACATTTCTTTGACTCCATTCCTCCAAACACCGACATAGTTCGATTGCTCTGAAGGATTCCTTCATCTTAAGGTCAAGTCTGGTACCTTAATCGAATTTTGTTTTGATATCATTAGCAGAGTGACTTGCCGATGGTACTTGTAAGACTTTAAAATCCACAATTATAGAAGGATTCGCCACATGGATGTTTCACGGTCTCACATTCCTTTTACCTTTCCTGGCTGTAATGTATATGCTCGAACTCTTCAACTCTTACACTTTATATTGCATCTGGAGGGATCAGGGAAGCGTTTGGCAGGTTGGTAAAGTTTCTCTTCTCATAGGATATTAACGAGTGGGTGGATAAGGAGACCACTTTGGGTGGGTGTAAAAGCATCCATGTGGGAAACAAATAATCTCCGCTTTGAGTCACCACTAGATTATGAGAGTAAATTTTGAGTTGAAAGCAGTCGTCGATAAGATCTCGTGGATAAACCTTCGAAGATAGAGCAAATTTCCGAGTTGAAAATAGAAGTCTTGACTACAGCAACTTTCTGGCATCCATATTGCGTAATAACAAAAAGGTTCCGAACAAAATCATTTCATAACAACCAGACAAAACAAGGCAAGGCTTAAGCCAAGGCTGCAAGCTAGTTTTACGACTTCAAAGCTGCGCTGAAAATGAATTAGTTCATCGAATACGAAGCTCGGATGGCATGTGCACCACCATTAAGAAGTTGCTACGGAAGAGAAGAAAGCGGCTTAACCACCCAATAACACTCCGTTCAATCATAGATGTCACGTGCAGAAGATCTTGTGTTGCATTTTTGTCAAAACCTCTCATAAATTGATGGCGAAAAAATCCTTTACCTCTTTCCTTTTCCACAATACCCATCTCAGATCCCAAAATCTGAAAAAGAAAACCATCCAGGATTTGATTCTTAGTCTGAAGTTCGAGTTGCGATAAGAAACATAATGAAAGCCACAGCTCCAAGGCCCAATCAAAACACAGCCGACTTCATTCGAGCCGGAAACCGTAGACTCCGTGTGCTTCCTGTAATCCGTAAGACTTGCTTTCAAAATGAAAATGTACCAAACTGGTAGAGGGCATCGCGTCCAGTGATCCTTTTTTTTCTATCGCCCGTGCACTGTCCTCATAGGAAGTGTATGACGACGAGACACTATCTCGGTAAAGCTGTTTGTCGCCATACTACAGTGAATAATGAGGTAGTTTCATTATGAGGATAAAAGTACTCGTATTTCTGGCAAATTCCCACTAGTTTTCATTTTTCTGGCAAATCACCATATTTTTAGGAGTATCAGAGAATCACCGGTATCTTCAATAGGTTCAACGGGGAAAAAAGTATTGACTAAAGTATAAATTGAAAAAATGTGTTTGTTCGAAGATGAAGAATATGAACTGGATGGATCGTAAACCACCAAGCGTACCTCGTACGTGTTCGTGTAGTGGCTGGGGAGAACATGAAGAAGAAGTAATGTGGACGAATATGAACGGCATGGAGTGTGTTCGAGCTTCTCGCTATACTTACTGACTACCTAAGCGACCACTCGAAATTGCGAACTCAGATATTCAATTTAGAGGTCCTCGCCACATTCTGCTATGAGGAGAAGGCGTAATTTTACATTTGATTCACATCGAGGATTCTGCTCAATCCCGTAATGCACGTATCACTAGATAGCTAGATGGACCAGTCGCATACCAAAAAAAGTTGGTGAAAGATGACCGAGAACGTTAATGGAATGAATTCGAAGAGGATATAAGCGGAAATCTGTACAGGACTTGTCCGGGAAAAATCACTCTCTGCAATCCAATTGGGAACGCTCCAGCCCGGCTATCTCAGGACTCCAAAGAGAATCGACTCGACTAGCATTCTACGACATTCAAGATGAAATGAAAATCTTCAGGCAACAACCGAAACCATCTAAGGAAGTTGGAAGACTTTACTGGGTGATGGATGCGTGGAAAGGAATCGAATGTGAAAAGTGATGGGATCCGCCCAATAGGTATGAAAACGGTTATATAAAAGGAAATTTTAAAAAACTGAAACTGGGTGATTTGAATTTAGAAAAAACTCTTACACATAGGCAGAAGTTGACTATCGATTTGATCACTAAGGTTCCTGCTCTGTCGATGCTGTTCTTCGTCGTCGGTGTCGGTAACATCGCCATGGTATCTCACATCGTTATCCAAAAGATGAAGGAGAATGCAACGTCACGTGTGAAGAATATTCTTCGAAAATACCCATCCATGGCTAAAATACAGTAACCCGCCAGTTACTCCATCTTGCGGTCGTTTGTTATTGATCGATGCGATGTGGTTTTATGTCGTTAGTCAATCAGCTTTAGCTCTACGCGTCTAGCGCTTTGTGCTTAGCATAGTGAGCCGACCTATAGTGACACATTCCCAGACATCCTTTGTGTCTACTTTATATTAGTTGTTTTATTATGTTTATTTTCTCCTCATCTCATCTTTTACTGTTCAATTACATCTACACTTCATTTTTATCCTTTTGTTCAACGTTTGCTTAGGACGGGTTTGTTCATAAAGCTTTCATAAAGCACTGAGACAACACATCGTCGTACTTTTCTGTACAAATAAAAAAGTGCTTGTTCAATTACTCACATTCGTCTGGGAGATTTCCAACATCAAACTATGGACCCCATTGTAATGCAATACAACCAGCGCCATAATATATAATGGTTAACACATCTTCACGTTGTAGGCTGCGGCACACAGTTACCGGGTTAACTGTTCACTTTAATCGGCATTGAGACTGAACCCACCTTAATTGAGGCTAGGCAGTCTGTGAATCATTTTTGTCTAAATGGCAACAAGATCAGTCCTGTTCGATTTTGTTAGTTGCTGATGCTGAGAATTATGCCGCTGAAATCGCCCTCTCACCTAGTGAGCCAAGTCTTCCAGGTTTTTTCTGAAACTCTTAAGCTAAAACTTAAGTTTAGTCGCAATTCATCAGCAGGACAAAATCCTAAGGTTGCAGCCGCACCCACACACATTGGGAGCAACATGCATTTCTTCAGTGATAAGCTAACAGGACGTTGATAAACAACTTTGCACGGCCAACGTTTCGACTTCGTCTTCTTCAGAGCCGATGGTCTGAGTCGATGGTCCACAGTCGTCTGCACTCTCGAAGTATCGAGAGGCCTTCGTAATAATGAAATGAGCATTGGATTTGGAGAGTATGCGGTCACGGCTATATAAGTAAATAGAAAAAAAAATAGATTTCTCGTTTATGGCAAGTTTTTCTTCGTTTTTCCTCAGGACTTGCGCAATTCGAAAGTGGTATTTTATTTTCCAGACACTTCTATCAAATTAGAAGTTTGATGTCTCGGTAGATAAGAATCAGTAGAGACAGTGGCAATGCCGACCATTGTTAAATAATAATCGAAATGCCTATGAGGTATGGTGGTGATGCCTTGCCTTCTAAACAAAACTTTCCAATCACACTGGAACTTGGAAATTTCCAATTAGCAACTAGTTGGTCTTCGACGGCAAATGGATTGCGTTTATTGCTAGTTGTAGACCATTTCCAAACAGCAACAATGTTTAGATGTTTGTGCTGGTCAGATTCAGACCGATATATTATCGTGTTATCAGCAAAAGCACATGAAGACGTGAAGCATCTAAGAAGGATTAAGTGCACAGCATATAGCTTATACCCACATTTTAGCGACACGAAATCGCGACCGTAGCTCGGAAATCGCCTCCATTCGTTGCAGGAGCGGCCAACAATGATCGACAGATATTCTTTCAGACTTATAGGAAATACGAGCCATTATGTCACGTACACTTGCATCTGAGTCCTCGGTAGGAGACTTGCTCATGCAAGCAAGAAGGGTAAGGTACGACGTCATCGACCTGGCCGAGACGATACGACGCCACCCTCCAACGCCGTCTACGACACCGGAGAAGAACTGAATATGCGACAGTAGAAGTCTCGGCGGCGTCGACGTTCTCAACACGAGTTTGCCCATGAACATCGATTCATTCTAAGAGCTTACAACCCAAATCGGACGTTTACGATTAAAAAGACATGGATCAATTCCGGCTTTGACAATCTTCGTCGTTTACGTGCCGACAACAAACTATGACGACGAAGAAGTCGAAGCGTTCTATATGGACTTGGAGAAGTTCTACAGAGAAGGCCATACATTCTTAAAGATCATCAATAGAGATTTCAACGCTAAAATTGGACCAAGAAGAACGTCTGAAGAACGTCACATTGGGACCCAAGGAGTAGAACAGAAAGAGCAGAGTGCGCGGATGTCTGAGTTTGTCACGACGACCAAGACCATTCATGGTAACTTGCAATTGCAGACGCCCCAACCTCAACGCTGGACGTGGGAGTCTCCCAATAAAGAGTGTCATAACAAAATAGACTACATCGTAGTAAATAGAAGGTTTTACCTAACCCATGTTGTGTTGCCCCAAAACACTACATAGGATCAAGCGGGGCCTTTTTAGCATAAAACTATATTTCTCACGGAAATGGATGAAAGGAGCTAAATTCTAAAGACGAAGTCCGAAACCACTACAAACTGGGATTTATTCAATTCATTAGTCGGTTGTTGCGAGGATTCCGTTCTCGATAACATCGACGAGGAATACGATCGGTCATTGAACATCTTGACGTTAACGCTATAACAGCTGAGAGTGCGAAAATCACCAAGAGTCCCTTGTCTCCAAAAATACTCAAGCTAGTAGTGTGGAATCGCAGAAGCTAGAAGTAGCCGCGAACTCGCGTCCAAGCATGCAAAATAATGTAGGCAGGTGAAAGAAAGATCATCAACAGAGAAGAGCAGCAGCTATGGTCGAGAGTGCGGAGGTTGGAGAAAGCATTCTCAAAGTCCACCGAGGCTTCGCCAATTACAAGATCGAGATGACTGCACTCCAACGCCCAGACGGAACAGTTACAGCGTCCAGAAAGGCAATGGAGAAAATCATTCACGAAAACTACTCAGATCTCTTCGACAGCCACGTCCACCTTCCGTCATATGAAATAAGGGAGGATGGATATGTTGTACCACCGGCTCTCCGGTTGTTCAAAAAGATTCACCACCATTATATCGGCAGCTATCGCACAATCTGCTTACTGTCTCATTACAGTCGCACTTGTAACAGCACAGCTCCGAGGACGAAATCGCAGAAACGTTATCCGTCGACCAGCAAGACCTATAAGAAGCACAGCGACAACAATAATAACAACAACAACAACAACAACAACAACAACAACGAAATGCTTACTGTCTGTCGTCTACAAACTTTTCACTCGATACATTCTAAAAGATTCACTGGATTACCGCGAGGGTACAGCGGAGCGGTGTGTCTCACTTTAATCGATTTAAAGATGGCTTTTGACTTAGCTCAGGTAGAAGCGGTCATGGAAGCCCTGGGCAGTCAGAGAATCCCTACTCAGTATATAAAAATGCTTCGCGAGCTGTACAAAGATTTCACAACCAAGATATCACCATTCTACAACGATATTAACATCGAAGTCAAAAGAAGGATTAGGCAAGGTCAAGCGGAACGAATGCTACCGACTTTGAGTTAGACCAAGTCTCACAAAAGCGATGTTCATCAGGAAACGGTTGGCTACGCATGCTCCATTCACGCTCAGCAGAACGAATATCTCCTTATGCTCCATTTACGTCTATCTAGGTCGAGACACCAACATGATGAACGACTTTGCTCCAGAGTTGAGCAGTAGGAAACGAGCAGCTTGGGAAGCTGCCATGGAGATCGGGCATGTAATGAAGAAAACAAAGAACTTTCGAGTGCCCTAATGTATGTGCCAGAAACGAGGTCGCAGCGTAAGCAGGATGATAGGTCTCTCAGCGTTATTGATCGCACAGCCGAAATGGCGAAGCTAAGAGTATCCCGTATCACGCAAGTTAAGCAAGGGATCCAAAGCTCCGACGTGCGTCAACGATCAATGAATCAAGAATTAAAGATGCCGTTCTGTACGCCAAACAGTGGAAGATAAGGTTTTTGCTGGATTTTGGTTATTAACATGGTTTTACTTCTCGCCCTAACTTATGCGTCAGAAACCTGGTCCATGCGTAAGCAAGATGAAAGATCTCTCAGCGTTACCGAACGCTGAGTCGAAAGGACGATGCTAGGAGTATCCCGTTTCACACAAATAAGGGATGGGATCCGATGCTCCGACCTGCGGTAACGATCAAAAATCAGAGATGCTGTTCTGTACGCCAAACAGTCGAAGATAAAGTGGGCCGGGCGCGTAATGCGTATGAAGGGCAACCGATGGACAAGAGCCGTTAGTGACTGGATTCCTCGGGATGTCAAACGTACTGCAGGAAGACCACCGATCCAATAGTCAGAGTTCTTGATGAAAACCCTAGAGGAAAGATATAAGTTTCAACGAATCCCTGGAATCAGAACCCACTGGGCTTCTCTTGCTCGGAACAGTGAAGAGTGGAAAATTTGCCGACGCCTGTTAGAGTCAGTCGATGAGCAACAGGACGACAGATGAAGCAAGTGATCGTGTCACTTAACCTTGTGTGTTCGTGGTGCCTAGTCTCAATATTTCTTTTTGATAAGACCTTTGGGCATAAAAAATAAGACCAGCAGAAAATGCAGTCGGTTTAACACTTCCGGAGTAAAAGTTAAGTTAGGACGGATGTATTCGTGAATAACCTCTTCCGTCTTCATTTGGTTTTGTTTTTCACCGCCGGAGTCCTTCTATCTTTCTACCTTTCCTTCTGTTGCTTCCAAACAGCGAAACTGAACCTCACGCTTGCCCATCGAACCAGCGATCAGCTGAGTTTGTCTCAACAACCACCTAATGGTGTGGTATATCCAATGACGAAGTCGTTTCTGTTACCGAAAAATTCTCCAGTATATTCATGAGTAGCCTGCTACTTTATTAATTGCAAAGACCTGGGTGATCTGAACGTTTGCTGCTGGAGAACGTTCACGGTAATCTGAGAAATGTGTGTAACATTTGTTCAGTACTTTGTTACGCTACTGCCTTTGCTT
>UYYA01005548.1:0-17451 GCA_900624975.1 Angiostrongylus costaricensis | reverse complement strand
GGGTGATAAAGCAGTCTTTTCTGTAAACTTGTCTGGTCTTCAACTCTTCAAATCGGGAGTTATCGAAAAATAAGTTTAGGCGCGAATATGTTAAAAGTGCCCCATAAGCATCCTGTCTATTAAATAATATAATGAATATGTTAGGTTTTTGAGTGGCAAGCAAGTATGCGAGACATGGCTGGCATTGTGCTAATACACACACGTCTGAAGAAACACTTGACTGATGTGGACAAACGTCTCGATTCAGTGAAGCTCAGACGGCGAAGGCGTTTAAAGGAGAGCAACAATGTAAATTTGAAGGAAACAATGTATTACTTCGATATTTCGCTGTTTTGTCTTCTCAACAACCATTTCACACTGCGCTGACCTTAATAGTGCTTCATTATGACTGAAGGCATTAACCAAGTGGTACATCTGGTAGGTTTCTACCAATGTTATGTCAATATGATATTCAAGCCCTAAGCTGTTTCACTAAGTCTCCTAAGCTGTTCTTTCTTGGGGGTTGCTAAAATGAGATTTTTCTACGAAAGTGAAGAGCAGAGGCTAAATATGGAACCCACACATGAGAACAAAGAAACATAAAAACTTAGTTTCGCGGTTATAACAAATTTATTCTCTAGTTTAAGGAAACGAAGTCAATTGCGTAGTTAATATGCGAGAGGTTATTTAACCACTGCCTTACATAAAATTTCGATCCACACAAAATGAACCATTCAGATGGCTTACATAGTGCATTTGCCTTTATACCGTTAAAATGGTTTTGATGTTTAAATTTTGCGCAGACGTAGTGTTTCTCATTTAGAACACATTAGAACCGTGACAGTCATCTGGTCGTAGCGAGCGGTACACAGTCCGTCTCTGAGGCGAACCAAGTAGCGTATAGTCCGCTTCTGAGGCGCATGAAGACACATGTAGTCCTCCTCCGAGGCGAAATATGCCGCGCACACAGTCCAAACCCGAGACGACCTAACCGACACACAGTCGGCTTTTTCACCTGTATCCCCTGTGGTCCCCTTGATCGTCGAGTGACTCGAGCGGGCGCCAGTAAATCTTCCTATTTTCCCTGTCGCGGGCAAGAGCAACCCAGTGTGTTCTGCTCGTACTAGGGACTCGTCGAGCATCATATCCTGCTTATAGGCTTTTTGTGAAGAACTCAGACCATCGGGTCGGTGGTCTTTTCTGCGGTGTGTTTGACATCCCAACGAATCCAGTCGCTACAAGCACTTTCATACGCTTTACATGTCTGGCCCACCTTATCTTTGATTGTTTGGCGCATCTTTGATTTCTGATCGTACAAGCAGGTCGGAGATTCGGATCTCATCTCATACTTGTGAGAAACGCGATACTCCTAGCGCCTTCTTTCCGACTGCGCGTTCGATAACGCTGAGTGATCTTTCATCCTACTTACGCCTCGACCAGGTCTCTAACGCATACGTCAGGACAGGAAGTACCGTTGAGCCGAAAAGTGGGCACGAAGTCGGGTGCTCTTTAACCTCTTCACTACATTCTTGATGTTCTTGAAAGGATGCTCTTGAAAGTTTCCCATGCCGCTCGTTTCCTTTCGCTGAACTCTGGAGCTAAGTCAATAAACATGTTTATTTCCCGACCTAGATAGACATAAATGAAACTTTCGGAGTTATTCGTTCCGTTGAGCGTGAATAGGGCATACGAAATCAATTCCTTCCTCGTGAACATTGTTTTTGCGAAATTTAGTCGAAGACCGATATTTCCACAGGCTTTATCAAAGTTACGTTCCGCCTAGCTAATGCTTGGTGTTGTAAGGACGATGCCATCAGCAAAGCGAAGATGGTGTAACTGCCGACCATCGATTTTCACTCCCATATCATCCCATTCCAATGTTCGCATAACGTTTTAGAGGGTGGCGGTAACTAATTTTGGCGAGATGGTATCGTCTTGCCTAACTACTCTTTTGACGCCAATGTTAATATCGTTGAAGAGTGGTGATATCTCAGTTGTCAAATTTTTGTACAGCTCACGAAGAATCTTTACGTACTGAGTAGGGACTCCTTGATTATCAAGGCCTTCCAAGACTGCTTCTATCTCATTTGAGTCAAAAGCTTTCTTTAAATCGATGAAAGTAAGACAGAGCTTTCTTTTATACTTTAGCGATACTTCAGTGAGTCTTGTTCTCGTGTGAATGTGGTCCATCATAGTAAATCCTTTTCGAAGCCCCGCTGGCTCATATGGCTGTCTATCGTCTATTGTTCTGTCGATCCTGTTTAGGATGACTCCAGTGAAAAGTTCGTAGACGACAGACAGTAAGCAGATTGGGCGACAGTTGCCGATATCATGTAGGTCACCCTTCTTGAACAATAAAACGGTTATGCTGGTCTTTCACTGAGCAGGGACCTTGTATTCAGACAGGTAAAGTGTGAAGAGCTGAGCCGGTGTGTTTACGAAAACTGGCAAAAGTTTCTTCAGGTGCTCTGGTCTCATCCTGTCCGGACCTGGTGCGGTTTTTTTCACCGTCGAAGTGGCATGTCGGATTTCGGAACGGAGAACCGGCGGTCCAACATATCCATCTTTCTTTATTTCGTATAACAAAAGGTGGACGTGGCTATCGAAGAGATATAAGTAGTATCCGTGAATGATTTTCTTCGTTACCTTGCCTCTGAGGCCAAATAGGGGGCACACGATCCGCCTTTGAGGTGAACCAAGCCACACAAGGTCAACTTCTATAGCGAACTAAGCTGTATGAAGTCTACCTCTAACGGGAGCGAAACAGCACACGATCTACCTTTGAGGCGAAGTAAGGCGCACACGGTCTGCTTCTGAGGCGAACCAAGCCACACGGAGTCCGCTTCTGGGACGAATCAAGCCGCGCACAGTCCACATCTGAGGCAAACCAAGCCGCACACAATCCACCTCTGAGACGAACGAAGCAGCACACGGTTTGCCGCTAAGGCAAAGTAGGGCGCAAACAGTCCGCCTATGAGGCGAACCAAGCTGAATACAATCTACATTAAAGGCGAACCAAGCCGCACACAATCCGCCTCAGATGTTTATTAAGTTGCACACCGTCACTCTCTGACGTCTCAGTTATCTTTAGAGGCAGACTCTAGATGCTATTGATCGCCTTAGAAGTGTAAACGTTTAGCTCAGCATAAATCAGGGCGGATTGTGTGCCATCTAGTTTACCTCAGAGTCGGATACTATTTGGTTCGACTTCTCTGAAATGGACTCCACGCGGCATGGCTCGCCTCACATTGCTTTTACCCAAGAGAAACGACTTTCATATGATTTGAGCTGTCGTTGTCAAGATATATCTAGACATACAGCCAGCTTAATAAAATTTTGTGTAGAATGTGAACTAAGTCATAACATAACTAGACCGACAGAGGAAGGTCACATTGGAGGTTAACTGAGCTTTCACGTTTTTGTTTCGGCCCATTTTCCGTTGTGGTTTTTTACTGCACAATGGTTGATCTCTATACGAGTTATTTCAGCTTAGTTCGCTATAGAAGTCGACCTTGTGTGGCTTGGTTCACCTCAAAGGCGGATCGTGTGCCCCCTATTTTGCCTCAGAGGCAAGGTAGCGAAGAAAATCATTCACGGATACTACTTATATCTCTTCATTAGCTACACCCTCCTTATTTCACATGAAATAAAAAAAGATGGATATGTTGTACCACCGGTTCTTCCTCACGATATCCGACATGTCATTTCGTCGTTGAAAAATCAAGCAGCACCAGGTCCACATAGGGTATGATCTGAACACCTGAAGAACTTTTTGCCAATCCTCATAAACACACTGGCTTGGCTATTCACACGTTACCTGTCTGGATGCAAGGTCCCTACTCAGAGGAAGACCAGCATGACCGTGCTAAAGTTCGAGAAGGGTGACCTCCACGATATCGACCATTTTCGTCCTATCTGCTTGTCAGCTGTCGACAAAATTTTCAGTCGACTCATCCTAAACAGGATTGACAGAAGACTGGACAAAGGGCAGCTATGTGAGCAAGCAGGTTTTGGAAAGCATTCAGTACGATCGACCACATCCACACGATAACAAGGCTCGTCGCAGCATCGCGAGAGTAAAAAAGACCGCTCTATCTCAATTTCGTCGACTTAAAGATATTTTTTACAATTGAGAAAGAGGCAGCTATGGAAGCCCTTGAGAATCAGAAAGCCCCTATCAATATGTAAAGATTTTTTGTGAGCTTTACAAAAATTTCACAACCAGGATATCACCATTCTACATCGATATTATCATCGACGTGAAAAGGGAGGTTAAGCAAGGTGGAACCAAGTCGCCAAAATTATTCACTGCCACCCTCGAGAACGTTATGCGAACATTGGAATGGGACAATATGGGAGTGAAAATCGATGTTCGGCATATTGCACCATCCTCGCTTTTCTGATGATGTCGTTTTATAACACCAAATGTTAGCCAAATGGAATGAATTCGAGCCGTGTTTGACAAACCCTGCAGAAAAATTAACCTTCAACTAAGTCTCACAAAAACGATGTTCATGAGAAACGGACTGGTTACGTATAGCACTGAATCTTCTAAAGTAGTTTCTACATTCATCATCTATTGAACCGCACTCAGGAAGTCTGATAAGCAATTATTGTGTTATCAGTCGAAGACTTGTTTCGATAATTCCTCATTTTTCTGTCTCACTTTCACACCTTCTACAACGAAGAACGGTGAGTAAGCTGAGCAGCTGGTTATCCCTCAAGCATTTCTTTTTCTCCATTCTACAGTACTTGGATACTTAGACGGCCAGTTCTCATTGTTTGTGCGGACCCCAGCATAATCTCCATTTTTCGGAGTTTTGCTGGTTTAGCTGTTGTGTTTTCCTCGAGTACCGAGGTCGGCCTAGCCAAAGTCTGCTCCAGGCCTTCACCATCACAGGCAGTCGCAGACCTTGTGGATCAGAGGAAGATTTGCCACCGTATGACTAGTTTGAAACCGAGACGGTGGTTGATCCTGGTATTGGTATTGGTTTCGTTATATCATGTCCCCAAAATGGATCTCTTATATCCATTTTTGTACAATTAAACATGGGCGCACGTAGCGTGGTAGTTAGAGGTGTTCCGCAATACCCATGCTCGTCTTGTGATCCGGGTTCACGAAGACCTCCAAACGACAGATTGGTGCACCAGGCAAAGATACCAGTACTAAACTGATGCATCACTAAGCCACAAAAATTGCTGTTCAGATGTGAATTCAACCACTTCTAACGGCGCTTGATGTAGTTCACTATAGGGCCCATCTCTTAGGATTATATCGACGACAAACGTTTTATTTTCTATCCTTTATGCAAGTGTAAACAATCTTGCTTTATACCCAACTTATGGAGCAACTGATGAAGCTTCCTTTTTTTAAAGGGTGCTTAAATTAGCACAGTGGCAGTTCAGTCATGATAGCTGGAGATGATACCAATCAACTAGTGTTTTTTCCACGTTTACTCAACCGCCATGTTCTTAAGGCATCGAATTAAAAAAAATAGCATCAAAGATTTAAGCAAGACCGAACAAACGAAAGATTACTAGAGGTATTTTAGGTTTGTTATAAATGGCAACGTTCAATGTTAATGAAGGAAAAGAAGAGAAAATCTCAGAGCCTGTTGAGGTGATATTTACGTAGAATTTGATGAAGTGTTTGGAAAAGATTTTCATTTCGATATCTAAAAGCGTAGCGAGTTTCCCATAAAACCAAGAAAAGGCCCAGATTAAGATTAACAAGCTTAAGAGAATGCCACTGTACCAGACTTCATTTCGAGTCGAATGGTCTGTAACAGAGTCTGAGCTTGGAATATAAATCAATTTTTCGTGAATCATAGCTCAAATCATGCCTAGATCGTCCAATAGCTCTGGTACAATTTTTAACTGAGTAGGCAATTCTAAGCCTAACTAACTTTTATGCTGGAAAGCGGCAGTGCACAGAAACCAAATGTGTATGTCGAAACGGTCTGATCAACTGGGCACAGGAACTAAACCTACTCGAAGCGGTCTTTTTTTTCGAACAGCAGACCACTCACGCATGTCACTGAAAATTTTATTACTATATTTCCATTGTTAATCAAAGCAAAACCTTTCGTGTACTACCTTTGATGGGATCACCATTAGGATCTTCTACGTGAAGCCACAACTGCTACACATCGAGCCGTGAAAGCCATACGATCGGCTGAAGAAGCTAAAAAGCACGTAATAGAGGAAATGGAATCGCTGGCGACCTACTACAACGGAAGAATTCGAAATGTATGAAATAATTTTTATCATTTTTTTTCCACCTAATGGCTTTACTTAACGTGAAACAGATAACGAAGCATTCCGAATAATCCCAACTGGGGCGGAAATCCTGTATCTAGTGTAAAGAGAAAAACTAAATCTTTGTCCAGTTATGTCAGACATTACCGAAGTACTTCTGATATACAAGACTTTGTTGCCTGAATTAAAGTAGCTATAAGTCGTTTACGTGTGGGTCCTACAGCTAAATTCTGCTTGTCTCAACACCATCAAAACGAATCTCACGACTCGTTGTACAACCAAGTTGCCATTTACTGGAGATGTTGTGTATTAACTCTTGTTCAAGGTAAAATTAGATTAAGCGGGCATATAGGGAAGAGGTTAGAAGTGCGCTACAATACAAATCAGACGAAGAGGGAATATAGCGAAGTGGTTAGAGGTACGATACAATATAGACTGGGTTGATCGGATTAAGCATATTTTGCACCAGACCTGTCTGGGAATGTTGGAGTGCTCATTGGCGAAAATAGAAACACTCAAATGAAGTAGGTGACGTTTTGCCCAGACGCGCCTGCAAGACACTATGATTGAGCACTCCAACGAAGTTGCTGACTTCGAAAATCCTAAAAATGTCTGAATACGTACCATTGGTATTGACTAAATCTCTACTAAATCACGGCGAAAAAAATTGCAGAGCATGGTGGTTATTGATCGATTGGACGAGTCGATTTATTCGGGGAGTATTGATAATGCGCAGAAGAGAAGAAGAGACGAAGAAGAGGCAAAAGCAATCGTTAAACAAGCTGTGGGCACCTTTAAAAATCATCGACCTGTCCAATTTTACGTAGATGCTTTTCTAGGAGTCGAATCCTTCTGAGAGCGAAGATTTATGTTATCTGGAACGTGTCGTTGATATTTTACGAGTGAGTCCATAGCAGATTTCTTGATTAAGAAGCATCCACAAAGCGAGATAATGGTCTGTGACGCTGGCTTCAAGTGTTACTCTAATCAGGGATTAAATAAAGCGAAATTTAAACAGCGGCACTAGGAAGTCACCTTTCGGGTGTCACATTTAGTTTTTAGTTGGTCCTCTTAAAGCATATTGTAGGAATATTGAATGATTTTCCATTTCGCACATTTTCATCACAATGCTAGTTGTTTTATCTTAGAGTGCTGTAACTCAGTAGGCTTCTAGGCTTTGCTGTTCAAATCGCAGTTTTTAGCAGGTTCTTGATAGAGTATCACCCCAGGCTTCCTTCGAGACCCATGTTAGATTGAAGCACTCACATAAATGCAGATCGCACCATAGAACACGTAATTTAAGTATAAATAGTCAACCACAGTGTTTCAAGTTATATTATTCTAAGTCGCTCATTCTGTTTTTCCATTATATTATTTATTAGAACGTCTTGATTTATATTGTCCATCGCTGGTTTTGATTTTACAAGTCAAACAAAGTATGGTATTAAAAGCGAGTTATTTACCTATTTGGATGGACACTTGGATGGCCCGCCTTCATTGGTGCTGTAGCATAATTTACATTTACTGTTATAGCCGCTGTGGTTCGCCAAGTTCAGAGGTCAACCTAGTAGAAGCCTTGCTCAAACCGTCACACCACCTCAGGAATTCGCAGCACGTGTGGATCAGAGAGTAATTTGCCACGATGGGACTAATTTGATGCCAAGACTGCGGTGATTTACGGTATTGGTTCACACTTGGTTTGATCCCCGGAGAGAAACGTCGGACTCCTCCACAGCTTGAGAAGGCCAGTTGGCGAATCAATTCCTACTGTACATCAGAGCCCAGCACCCAGGAACAGATTCCAACAACGATAACACTATAGATCGTTGGGCGGTGAAGACGAGTTTTTCTTTTTAATTAATTCGAACCCACGGTCACCTCTTCCGTGGGGTCATGCATTTACCCACTGAATCACCAAAGCTCTTGCTTAGCCTTTCACTCATCGATCTTACCGTAGTGATGATCTCACCAGCAATCACCCTCCCACAAGGATGATCTGTGGAACTCAAATCGGCCCAGTTGGAATCAGTTAGGCAAAAGCTGCAGTCGAAATCACTATGCTTAGCTTTTTATTTACTGTTTATAGTTTTTCATGGCATAAGAAATGCAGCTGTAATGACGATGAGGTGTTTGCAAAACTCGGCCACCAGACCAGATCCGAACACTTCGCTGCCACTGCTATGGTAAATAAAAGCTTGTTGATAGAAAAACAAAGGAAGTGCCTCGGTGGTGCATTGGTTAATAATGTGTGAGCCGACAAAAAGGGTAATCGAGTTTGACTTGGGTCCGAGTTTGCAGATATCATAGCATCATTGTGACTGTAATTGATACAATACCGTAATGAAAAAATGGTAAACAGTAAATAAAAGGGTAAACGTTCCGATTTGTTTCAATAGTTAATGCAGAGGTTATAAACGTTGTCTTGCTGATATTTTAGGTTAACAAGCTAATACTGAGCTGAATTTGTCGTTCTGCTAACACAATGCCGGTTCCGCTATTATTGAAGCTATTGTTGAACGTTGTTATGTTCTTTTATAAAAGATTTCGTTTAGTTTTGTGAAGCTTGGCTGCAAAGGACCTTTTACTTTGCGCTTGATGCAACGGTTATTCCGAATGTTCTCTTCGCCAGCGGACGTTGGTCGAAACTCGAGGCTTCTGCATGCCCAATTAGATCACTTTAAACCCATATCCTACTCACCCCACCACCACGGTATCCATGAAACTATGCTCCTTAAGGATTCGAACTCGTTTAGTCATTGGCAGCAGTAGAATAATTTAGTGAACAAAAGCAAAGAGTTTGGTGATGGCGATTGTCCGATGAACAGTTCTGTCCTCATTTGACTTTTTTTTTCTTGAATGAATTCAGCTCACTATTCATCTAGTGTAGATTCCAACGGCGTTTTAAGTTCTCTTCATTTATACTATAAATCCCGTGTGCGCTCATTTTTCCAACAGTTTTTTTCAGCCGTTCTCCTGTTTCACCCACTTGAACTTTTCTCTTTAAAATCCACAAGGCCTTAACCAGTTTATTTTCTGGGTGTGAACTGTTTTCGCATGTTGGAAATCTGTTACTTCATTGTTACATTCTGACCAGCACTTATTCATGGTGCTCTTCTAATGCTTCGTTTTCTTTTTTAGTCGACATTTCAGGACTCAGCAGTTAGTATTCAACGGGAATATTTTAGATACGATAGCACTGTCGACGCCAAAGATATCTTGGATCAGGTATGGGACTTTACTTCTTGCTTGCTTACCGTGAGGTTTTGTTTTTACCAACTCGCCACACAAAAGCAAAATCTGAGTTGAACTAACTTAAGGCCATGGAGTACACATATCGCACAAATGCTCAAGAGAAAGCCGCAATTAATCAGTGCAAACAATGCGAACATAGGCAATTGCATACTGTAAGTTACCTCATTACCTCAAATTCTCTTTGTAGCCACGTTAGTTTTAATAAGTTACACCTTTGTCGATGCGTGACGAAAAACATTTTAACCTTCGGTCCAAATTGTGATCTTAAGTCTCGTTAGTCATACAATGAGTCTGCCATGCAGCAAGAAACTTTCCACTAGTCTCTGCTGCAGTCCGGACCTGTCCACTATATTTTTCTCGCTTTTAGGTAGCAAACAGCATCATAGTTTTCAGCGTAGAATGGCCTTAATTTTTATTGTCTTTAGCGAAAAAGTCACGTTAGCTGCTCTTGTCACAGTAACTAAGCATCACCTGCATCACATATAGTCCTGTTGAACGTTACGTAACAGCAGCGGGCCCATTTTTCCCTACCGCGTACAAGAGTAGCCCAATGGGTTCTGGTCGCTTTGGAGACTCGTTCAGCAACATATCTTTTTTTTAGGCTTTTTGTGAAAAACTCTGACGATCGAGTCGGTGGTTTTCCTGTAGTGCGATTAACATCCCGAGGATTCCGGTCACTAACGGCTTTTGTCCATTGCTTTGTCGTTCATATGCATTACGTGTCCGGCCCCTCTTACCTTCGACTCTTTGGACATCATTCAGAACGGCATCTTCGATTTTTGATTGTTGGCGCAGGTCTGAGCTTCGGATCCCTTCCGTTGCTTGTGTGAAACAGGATATTCCTAGCATCCTCATCAGACTGAGTAGTCAATAACGCTGAGTGGGTTTTCACCCTGCATGTGCAACGAGCAGATTTCTGATGCAAACGTCAAAGCAAGAAGTAGAGTTAAGCCGAGAAATGCCTGCTCAGAATCGGGTGTTCCTCGTTCGCTTTACTACATCCTCGATGCTCTTGAAAGCTCACCAAGTCGCTCGCTTCCTCGTGCTTAATTCTGAAGCTAAGTCGTTCATCATGTTGATTTCCCTACATACATGGACGTAACAGCACCGTTCGAAGATATTCGCTCCGTTGGCCGTGAATGAACATACGAAACCAATTCGCTCTTCATGACCATCGTTTCTATGAGATTTAGACGAAGACGAAACTTTGCACAGACTTCATCAAGGTCGGCAAGCATTCGTTCCGTTTGGCTAATGTTTGGTGTTACATGGACGATGACATCAAAAAAGCGGAAATGGTTTAATTGCCGACCATCGATTTTCACTTCCATATTATCTCATTCCAATGTTCGCATAACGTTCTGGAGGATGGCAGAAAATAATTTTGGCGGAATGGTATCACCTTGTCTAACCACTGATTGACATCAATGTTAATATCATTGTAGAATGGCAATATCTTGCTGGTAAAACATTTGTACAGCTCACGAAGAATCTTTATGTATCGAGTAGAGACTCCTTAAATATCAAATCCTTCCACGACTGATTCTATCCCAGTTGAGTTAAAAGACTTCTTTAATTCAGTGTGAGACAGGGCGTCTTTTGTAGTCTCGCGATACTTCAGTGAGTTTTGTTATCGTGGTTCATCTTACCAAATCCTTTTCGAAACCCTGCTTGCTCACGCGACTGTCCTTCATCTAGTGTTCTCTAAATCCTGTTTAGAACGACTCGAGTAAACTTTGTAAACGGCAGACAGCTATCAGATGGGGCGGTAGTTCCCGATATCGTGAAAGTCACCACTCTTGAATAATAGCGAGGTCTCATTGGTTTTCCACTTAGTAGAGACGTAGCATTCAGACAGGTATCGTGTGAACAGCCAAGACAGTGTGTTTACAAGGACTGGCGGAAGGTTCATCAAGTGTTCAGATCTCATCCTGTCTAGACCTGGTGTTGTTCGATTTTTTCCTGACATAGTAACACGTTGGATTTCTGAAAGGAGAACCGGCAGCATGAAAAATCTATCCTGCTTTGTTTTACATGTCGACGTGAAGACGTAGCTATTAAAGAGATCTGAGTGATAATCGTTAATGATTATCTCCATTGCCTTTCAGGAAGCTATAACTGTTCAGTCTAAACTTCGGAGTGCAATCATCGTGGTTTTGTAATTGGCGAAGCTTTGGTGTGCTTTGCCAATGTTTTCCCAGCCTCTGCCTCTTCGACCATAGCTGCTGCTCATCCCTCTTTAAGATGCTCTTTTATCGCCTGTCTGCACTGTTTTGCAATTTCGGACGTTAGTTCGCGGTTGCCTACAGCTCTTGCTATTCCACGCTGCCGTATCAGCTCGAGTATTTCTCAAGGCACACGTCTGTTGGTGACTTTCGAACTCTCAACATTCATAGCGCTAACGCCAAGATTTCGAATGAGTCGATCGTATTCCTCGACGATCTCGTCGATAACGACATCTTTCCAATAGCCGACTAGTGAAGTGAACAGGTCCCAGTTTATCGTGGTTTTGGGAATTCTTTTTTTGAATTTAGCGCTTTTTTCTCTTTTCCGCGAAAAATAAAATCTTGCACGAAGGAGGAGATGGTCTGATCCATTGTAGGATTTTTAAGCGCCATCAGTAAAGCTAGACCTCCTATTTACTGTGGCGTGGTCTTCTTCGTTATGGTACTCTCCACTTGGAGACTCTCACTTCCATCGTTTAGGGTGGGGCTTCCGAACTGGCTCGTAGATTACAAACCGCATAAACTAGAACGCACCCACACACGCGTGCTTGAATGCGCTTCGTAGGTACAGAAAGTTTGTGCCAAATCGCCACAGCAGAAACAGGGAGTCCATGCCTTGGATCCACCTGCGTCTCACGAAAGCAAAAGTCGCTTTTGGCCCTCGATTAACTCCTTATCCACCATATAAGGAAGCACGACATAGCCTCGTGACTAACCAACTCCAGATCCCTCGCACGAGGGAGATCCGTGGAGAACTAAGCGTACTCACAGCTTGTTTTTCGAGCTCTTTCAGAAAAGATATTGGGTATTTTTGTAAGCCAAACTGTTTCCCATATACTCATACACCTCCCTAGCAATCGTTATATGCTTTGGTCCAACATACGCACAAAGTGTAATCTAAACACGTGAAAGTAGATTATGTGAATTTATGTTTATATGAAACTAACAAATGGTGCCCAGAGCAGCGTGGACAGAGTTTGGCAATCCATCCATCAAAAGTCAACTTATTCTGCCTATTTCTTAGTGGTACTACCACGTCGTTTTCAGTGCCCACTTAAGTCTCCGTTCGTCATCAAAGCATGTCTTACGCAATTATTGACTAACCTCACTAGCGCTTCTGTGTAAGAAAGAACCGCGAGATCGCAGCCTCAAAAAATGAGAAATTGAGGTAAAGCACTTTAAAAAGTGTTGTTTTCATGAAGATGAGTGACATTCTCGATGAACTCTCTGGCATGCTTGCGAAATTTACCACTTCGGACGTTTCGATCAGAAAGCAGGCAGATGTAATTGTCGAGAAAGTGAAAGAAATGAAAGCAAAACAAGCAGCAGGGGTGAGTTCTGAAGCGCATGATGATAAAAGTATCGTGTTAGTGGATGCTGATAATTAGGTTATCCATGTAAAAATCTTTGTTCTTGAGAGGATTTGCCTAAATTCGTGAGAAATCCGGAATGTAATCGTTTCAAAAACGAAGCGAAATGTGAATTTGCGCGTATGTGGATTCAGTGGATAGGCGCAGACCATTGCGGTGGGAACGCTTTTCATTTGAGCGAAATAGGCTGCTTATACGAATCTACGCTGAGTGAATGATAAGCCGATGCCTTTATGAACAGAAGTGTTCGCCACTGCTTTTTTTCCACTTTCTGATGATTTAAGCCAATTTTATTCCACATTATCCAGTAACGGCAAGTGTTCTTGAAATTAATCTGGAAGATCCTATTTTTATTCTCAAAAGCAAAAGCTAGCCTTCAAATCAATAATTTAAAAGGCGCCTGGTTGGTCGCTACCTCATAGATATGGGTAGGTCTAGATAAGGTAATCAAAATGGCTTGAATGACACATAGCAGCTTGCAGCTGTACGATAGCAATACGAAGAGTGCCTCGTCCACAGCCTTTGAATCTCGTGAGCTAATTTTTTTTTCTTGTGATTTCATTGTGAAGTTGACGAGGCGCTAGATTCTTTTTTTCTTTTTAGATCCTTTCGGGACATGAGCAAGCCATACTCTTTGAGACGTCCCAGTTTTTTTTCTGTTCTGCAGAAGTCTGTATTCTTTGTTAAGAATAAAGACGTTGCTCTAAAAACCAGTACGATTGTGTTTGCTTTCATGAGGGTAAAATACATTCTAAAGAAAAAAAACGTGAGCAACATAAATAAAGCGTACACATTTTTTTTTGCAATCTGAGGATAATTGTTGTGAGCAGCGTATGGTGGGACAGCTAGATTATATAGGAATACCAAGTAGTTAAGATGATTCGGTCGGAATTTGCTGCTCGCCTTTGTGTATGCCACGCGGGACTTCTTGTAAGTAGTAGTCACAATGCCGGAAACCTCAAACTTGAGTAATTAAACCGTTTATCATAATTATACAACAATTATGGCATAACAATACAACTGTACAATTAATACAACAATGATACAAGCAATGAATAGGCGCAGCCTGATTTCTTGTGTTCAGGTTGCTCAAGAGTGAAGAGGTTGTCATAAGACTTCGACCACATGAGATCGATGTGAGGAAAGGATATGGTGATTTGGGCAGCATTGCTGTGACCTGAGCTAGTCAGCCGTGGAGCCGTTTATATACCGTTTGGGTTGGGCGGAGTCAGGCTACAATAGGCGGAGTCGCGTTACAGTAGGTGGAGTGGGGTTACAGTAGGTGGAGTCAGGCTACAGTATGCGGAAGGACGGCTGTCGGAAACATTTCACAAGCGTTGAAATCTGATAAGGCGATAGTCAAAGCATACGACTGTAACCGCAGATGTTTTTCATGAGATAACCGCCGACGAAATGTTAGTCATAAGGTCACCGGAAGCCGTATTTGAAAATGTTTGACATAAGGTTATCAGATCGTCATGGAGAAAAGGTCACCGGAAACCGTATTCGAAAATGTTTGACATAAGGTTATAATTAATTTACATAGAGAACATTCCAATATTCGTAAAGAATGTTCTCTATACAGCGTTTATTACAGTGCAATATTTTATTAAAATCACCGTTCTTATTTCCGAGTCGTATGAGCCGTAACTCACAAAGACATTGCATTTTTACTACTATGACAGCATAAACAACTAGTAGGTCCAGTTATTATCTTACCATCCTTTATGAGAAGCTTTAAGAAAGCCGCAATCTATGCTGCGTCTGGATTACATTGACAACAAAGCAATAGTTTGGAAGCGAAAGTGCCTTTTGAGTCGGGGTTACGCTGGCATCCAATGTGTGTGTGATAATCACTCAAGTTGTTTACTTGCTAACGTGATTACGTGGGCAGCTCGTCTTCACAAGTGAGCGGATTCGTGGAATCGCCGTCCACGGTGGTGGTCTTCTTCGAATATCGTCACCATGCTAGTCATCCATGTATGACGATAAAATTTTAAAAAAAAGCTTGTCATTGTCGAAAAATAATACAGTGCTGTCAGTTTTAGCAGCTCTGACGCGTGGACCTCTGCTGTTTTCCTCGAAAGGGATTCAGAAACCGACCACAACCAATGTTCTCTCCCAAAATGTGCGTAGCTCACGCTTAGACAGAGCAACAAACGAAGGCGAATCAAACGTTGAATAGGGTTGATGCTGCAATGTGAGACTATTTCCCTTTACCACAATGAGAATTTCATATATGGATATCGTCTGTTTATGGAAATATATTCACAGCAGGTGTCTGCGGTGGCGAACGAACACTCACTTGCCCTTTCCGGAGAGTAACGCATTCACCACCACATCATACGGCTCTTTCGTTTTACGTGTCTTTGAGCTACTTTCTATCGTTCAGTGCCATCAGCTATCATCCGTCAACGGGATTGGTCTGGGGATCCCAAATCGGCATTGAACCTATTTAAACTGATGCCGTAGTAATAATCACAATCTCAACCGTTTTATTTGCTGCGTAATCTTTTTTTAATGGCAGGGTATGTTGCAAAATATTACTTNTAGTAATAATCACAATCTCAACCGTTTTATTTGCTGCGTAATCTTTTTTTAATGGCAGGGTATGTTGCAAAATATTACTTAAATATCGGTAATGAGAAGCGGTTTTTATCACTTTCAGTCCACTCAGAGACACGCCACAGCACATCATATTGAATAATGTGCGGATTTCTGCTGTTTCAGTAGACTTCAGAGGCACCCCAGAAGCACGCCACTGAACACTAGTTCCAATGATGTGCGGATTCCATCAACTTCAGTCCACTGAGAGGCGCGCCGCCGAATGCTTTGATGAGCTACAACAAGATTGGTAAAAGAAACTTTATTCGGTTAATGTTTCGGTGGCTTCGCATTCTTTAAAGCCGGATTGAGTGAGTCATTCGAGCACAGTTCTCCTTTCTTCCGATGTAGAACTTCGTGATCGCATCGAATCGAATCCAATAGAGCACCGCACGAAATGGTAGCCTGACTTGGTGACGCCGTTCTATAAAAGATCGTTGTTGATAGTGGTTGTCCATTGATAATCGTTATCATTCATCAACTGGTTTAACTGAATAGTTGTTTCGTATGAGGAAGGTATGGTTTATTCCTCCACTAGAGACTCTCTGAGCTAGCAAGCAGCTGAACTCTCCTATTTGGAAGTGCAACCAGGAGCAGCATTTGCTAGCCGTTATTAAAGGTAACTATTTGCAAGTGGATAAACCTCCCTGACTCATAAAGATCTTCGAATGCCTATGGTGACGACGCGAAACATTTATAGCACGGCTGTCTCGCAACTTCTAAGGAAATCTCCGGCCAATACCTCTATTTCCTTACCTCCTTAACTATACGGTGGATTGAGATAAAAGAACTGTTCTATGTTCTAAAATTTTGTCTTAAATTTTAGGCAATGTTCTTTCCATGTAATGTAGCGGAATTCCATACCTGCCAAAATAAAAATTCCAACTTAGCAAATCACAAGTATTCAACGATTTTTAGCTATTTATCCTCCGAAACTGTCCTTTGTTACTAATCTAAAAAAAGATCAGGTAAAAAATATAAAGCCCTCAGCTTTGATCAATCCCCTAAAATTGCGCCACGCATTCGACTTCATTAAGCATGGTTTGAAGGTGATTGAATGCATATCTGGCCTTTACAATGACGTGGGTAGGTTAGGTAATTTTGGTAACTGGCATGAGACCTGAAGAAATCGCTTTACAATCTCAGCCAAACAAATCAAATTCTGCTCCACTCGATCATCAGATTCAGTCGCCTGAAACCAAATTAGGCCCTATAACAATAGTATTCGTCGTTCATTGGTTCATTATGACCATAATGTCACAAAAAATCGGCTGTGTTTTGGACTTCCGCACTTTTGGAGACCGCCCAAGTCATTGTATAGGCCAGATTTCTATTCAATCACTTCTAACGGTGCTTAATGAAGTCGAATGCATGGCGCATCCCTCAACGATTGATCAACGCCGAAAGCTTTATCGTTTTTTTTATTTGTCTACTCTGATGTCGAATCGTTATTTGGTCTGATCGATGAGCCGTTTAACCCTAATCCTAAGCCCCATCTCTCTATTCAACCATGTGCACTAGGATGATGTTTATTTCACATCACATCTAATGTATTTTCGTGACATACTCGCCGTAATTTGTTATTGCTTTTAGCAAGATAGTGAAAAATTCTAAACCGAATATTTTCCAGTAGATGCAATGGATACATATCAACGTCGTCGGCTCGGGTGTTTAAAAAAACCGGGAACAGAGGACGCGAGAACGAGGTGGTTCGATTTTCTGTTGTTTTCTTTTGCCTTGGTATTGGTTTCCTTACCTTCTGG
>UYYA01005547.1:0-10274 GCA_900624975.1 Angiostrongylus costaricensis | reverse complement strand
GAAGAGGATCTCTGCAATTGTGGAACCATTCGGCAAGATCGAAAAATAACTTAATCATGCTTTAAGAAAGCCAAAGAGAGCTAAGGTGAGTTATCAACATTTCAAACACGATGCTATGAGTCACTGGCAAGTCGTTTTCATAAGATACGCTCGAAACGCTTCAACATACGTATATTCTCTATTGCCACCCACATTTACGGACGAAGTTGTGTACCTCTAATGTTCTCAAGAACACATTGCATGGAAGCATAACAATGAACAGCACTGTGAAATAAAAATATACTCTTTTATTTGATTCCGCTACAATTTTGCTGATGACACTGCTGGATAGAAAACTAGCTGAGAGACAGACGAAACAAAGAACCCGCATGGTGTGGTGGTGGTGAACGCATCAGCCCCCGGAAAGGGTAATAGCGCGTTCATTCCCCATTGTAGACACCTGCTGTTTCATGTTTTGCAAATATCTCAGCATACTTGTGATTTCAAAAATGTACTATGAGAAATGACTGCATGAACAATGAACTGATACACATCTTAGAAGCGCAGACCTTCCAAATCGCGAATGAATATACTTGCTTGAAATTAAATCCGATTGAGCTGCATTATTTACCTGAATATTGCATTTTCTTTTTAAAATTCTTTGAAAACAAATTATTTGTGATGGAGCTCAAATAATACCGGGTCTAAGAGATAAAAATCAGAATAAAACCCTTATCAAAGTGTCACACTGACTTGTATCTCTCCTTCCAAACGTTTTCTTCTCCTCAATTCCTTTCGTACTGAATAAGTAACTTAAACAATACAGATGTACCATACTAGGCAAGCTACATGCTTTACTTTATAACGTGGAAAAAACAGCCCCCTCGAATGAACGAATTAACCCGTAGTAGTGTAGGATGATACCACCGTCGACGACATGACAGTACTACAAATGGGATATTGCAAAAAATGTCTCTCCCGCCGCAAATGAGAAAAGATGAGCAGTGCGATAACTAAATGAATTCTGTACCAATGAAAGAACACAGAGCTTCTCGCCGATGAGAATATTTCCAGGAAGAAGATGCACAACGGACAACGCACAATGATTTCAGGGTAGACCGCAGCGAACCAGAAACTAACCGCCGTCCACATGGCAAACACCGGAAATCACAAACTGTCGCGAATGGGTGCAACTTCGAACTATCGAACAAGTGTGTGTTCATTGAGTCATAGAAAGCACCTAATATGGACTACAGTAAGGTTAAGGAAAGTCGAAGTACGCAATGCTTTTGAAGGTGAACGCCTACAATTGGTCAAGTTCAACAATGAAAACTTGTGACACTTTAAATAAAAAAGCAAAATAAAAATGATCAGGTCCTATCCGCGAGCAGAATACAACACATGATCTATCCTTCAGAAAGAAAAATCAATCTTTTCAATTACACTGTTGATGACGATTTGTTAACAACCACACCATTGCAGTTGAATCCCGTAAAACGTGAATTACGCCAAAAACAACCGTAAAATGACAATTAGGCGACTGCATTTGCATTCTCTCCCAACGGTTTACCGCCTCATCGTGGTTGGGAGGTGTTGGGTGTCGGACTGCGACGTACAGTGAAGGGAATTCGTCCCCCGGCAGGGTCTGCCAAGCTGAGGTGTCCGGCGTTTCCATCAGGAAGCCTAGCTAAGAGTAAACCAATACCAGGACCGGCTACCGTCCTGGTATGAAAGTAGCATGGTGACAAATCTCCATCTGATCCACGAGGGCTGCCACCGCCTGTTGTGGTGACGACTTGCGCTAACTTTGGCCAGGCTGTCCTCGGGATTCCAGGAAACCACAATCGGTTAACCAGCAAATCTCCGAAAAATGGTGATCATGCTGGGGTCCGCACAACTAGTTTGGGCGGGCCGTTTAAGTATCAAGTATAGGAAACATCTTTTCTGGCTTTGTTTATACTTTAGTGGAGAAATTAGGAAAACGTAAGTAGGCAATACACCTTCATAGTTTCTACGTCCTCCAATGAATCAATCAAACTCACCATTACTCATCGAATTCACTGACCACATTGATGAGAATGTGGAACGAAGATTGTCCCCGTCCGTATCAACAATATTTGGTGAAATTGTTCTCGCTAATGATTCAGACATAATGAATTGATAATTATTCGTACACATGAGCATCCTAAATAAATTTTGACTTCGAAAAACGAAGATATGAGAAGAAAAACAGGCGGATTTCACATTCTGACGTGCTACAGGAGGGATACAACTAGAAGTTCGGTTAAAGAAAAAAGGAAAAATGACAAGACAGAACATGAAGAAACCTTAAAGTGCGGTAAACAAAGTGTAGACAGAACAAATTAGGAGCTCAGCAGTACGGATGAATAACATAAATAGTATTACGCCAAGTTGGTGAACCGTTCCGACTAACTTTTTCGTTCAGTAAAATAGCTCTATGACGGTTAAGATATCGTAGACAACGGCAACCTACAACCCCTGGTGACAACCTCGATGCTCATAAAAGAACGTATATATTAACCTAAACATTTTGGTATTAATCATCGCACCAGTCAAGTAATTAAGTCATAGTTAGTTACTTGGATGACACGTCCTTACTGGTTGCGCATAACCAAGCACAATCTCCATTTTTTCGGAGTTTTGCCTGTTTAGCCACTGCGATTCCCTGGAGTCCCGAGGTTAGCCTAGCCAAAGTTTGCCTCAGGTCGTCACCACCAGAGGCATTCGCAGCCCTTGCGGATCAGAGGAAGATTTGCCACCATGTCACTAGTTTGATACCAGGATGGTGGGCCGTGGTATGATGATGGACGATGGAAACGCTGGACTCCTTCTCAGCTTGAGATACCCTGCACAGAGGATAAATCCACCAGCTATACATCGGAGCCAGACAACCAGGAATACCTTCTAGCCACAATAAAAGTGGTAAACCATTAGGAGGCTTTCCAATATTCAAGAAAACTCTACTGATGAAAATTCGCCGACACAATCTTCTCCGCTAACCGGTTCAAGATGGCTGATGTTGTAGCCATTGCAGCTGCCAAACGGCCGTCGAAGAATGGCCACAAACTCTGACATTTAAAAGCAGTCCTCACCTGCTGACGAATTACTTTCTGCGACCGCTTCGAACCGAAAATGGAGGAGCTGACCGAATAACAGGGCTCTCTTCCAAACACAAGAAATCGTATAATATGATTGACGCCGAACCGAGAATCTCTAGTGGCGAAGAAGAGAATGAACTAGTTGGTCAACATGTATCGTTGGTATTACGCCTAAATACTTTAGACAAAAGCATAACCGTTTAGGTATAAGAATAACATTGTACAGGAAGCAATGCTTTAACAGCAAAACGAGCCGAGATTGGCCGGTGCATTTTAAAGACGACGTAATGGAACATAGTGGCCAGATTTTCTGAAAATACAAAAGTACACTTCTTCTGGCACAAAATTTTTAAACTTTCAAATGTAAGACGAGCGAAATACACGAAAACAATTACCAGACATGGATATTAAGGAGATGCAAAGATATTATTCACAGTTCGAATGAAATGTGTAGTGTCCGCAAACACAGAAATTGTTCGTCAAAATTCGACGAACGATGAGCTCAAGTTCTCCTACAGCCCTATTTCTCGGCTTGAGTACAGGTTTCATTGTAATCAGAAATCATCTTTGGTAGTCTTTTTTTGAAACAAATTTTTGCCCACATAGGTATAAAATGAGCGTTTTTAGTTTCATTTAACGTAATATTTTTAGAAACTTACTTACCTACTTGATACTTGAATGGCCCGTCTTCACTGGTTGTACAAGCTCCAGCATAATCTCTGTTTTTCGGAGATTTGCTGCTTAAGCGATTATGGTTCCGTGGAGTACCGACGTCAGCCTGGCCAAAATCTGCCCCAGGTCTTCACCACCACAGGCAGTCGCAGCTCTTGTGGATCAGAGCGAGATTTACCACCATGCGACTTTGATACCAGAACGGTGGTGGATCCCGGTATTGATTTACTCTTATCTAGGCTTCCTGATGGAAACGCCAGGCTCCTTCTCAGCTTAGGAGACCCTGTCACGGGATGAGTCCCCCGCTGTACATCGCAGGCCGACACCCAGGAACACCTCCCAGCCACGATGAGGCGTTAAACCGTTGGGGTTTTTAGAAACTTATGGAAACAAATTAATCAGAATGTTTGTGACGATAGTGGAAATTTAGAAGCACTGACAATTTCAACCTTCAGACTTTGGAAAAAGAGAGAAATGGAAACAGCAATATTTTACAGTAACTAGGTGATCTGAAGCAACTAACGATGTAGTACGCACTATAGAGACTTTGTTGTAGTACCTAACCCAATCGATATATCAGGTTTATGAGAAAAAGCCTAACACCACAGGCGATGGAGCTGCTAGACCTGTTATGTTACTTCGCGCTAAGAATCCTCCAAATGGTTCACTTCCTCTTCGTGGCTGGGAAATGATCCTGGATGTCGAGCTGCGATGTACCGTGGCGGATTCATCGCTGGCAGAGTCTCTCAAGCTGAGAAGAAGACCAGAAGTGTGACGTTTCCATCAGGAAACCCAGCTAAGAGTAAACCGATACCAAGATCCACCACTGTCCTGGTATCAAACTAGTCGCATGGTGGCAAATCTCCCTCTGGTCCACAAGGGTGGCGAGTACCTGTGGTGGTGACGACCTGGGGCGGACGTTTCTATGGTGACCTCGGAACTCCAGCGGAACACAATGGCCAAATGACCAAAACTCCAAAAAATGGCGATTGTATTCGGGCCCGCACAACCAGCGAGGGCCGACCATCCAGGTATCCATGTAAATAAGTACTAATAATCGACTAGATAGATGTTTATGGAGAAGTTGCTACATTAACAACTAGTAGTGGTTACATGAGCATTGATGGTAACCTTAATATGGGAATAATGCAAGAGCTAGGGATTTTTGCTAACAATATTGGTACCTGAGCAAATGAGTTGTGGAAGAAAAGATTAAGTGGAAGACCAAAATGATAATGGAAGAAAAATGGCGAGCTCCAGGCGTCGTCAGAAGGCAAATAGACGTGCTATGTAGCGTGGATACATCCAAGAGAGTAGGCTGGGTCGCAGGATAAAGGGAGTGTCGCAAGGTCTACGCCTCAAGCAATGAACCGTGCCCGATGGTTAGAAGGTGCGAAAGCAGGGCAGACACTCAGGCGTTGTGTCAAGTAATTTATGATGTAGTAGATATAAGAGAGGAATGATAAATAGGAACACATGGTTCATACAAGAGATGTTAAAGCGAAAGGTAGAGAATATCTCACGAGAATTATTACCAATGCTTGTCCACCAGAATTTTTTCATAGACAGCCATCCCATCTTTAGTGGTGACAACTTTCTCTGTTATGCTCTGATCTAAGAGGCCAAGATGATTGAGTTAGTGAATAGTTGAGAATTTTGCTCTGACCGGAATTTGTTAAGTCCAATGGGGAGAAGAAACGAAAACGATAAAATCAATTTTTATTCACTGGCGGTTCTTTTTTTTTTTGCAAAACTCTGGACCGCTGATATCCCGTGGCCTAACAATAGCACTCGGGAAGTCTAAAAGCGCTTTCGTTCCCCATCGCGAACATCTGCGGTCCGGAGTTTTGCAAATATCTCAGCGTCATTGTGGTTGAATTTCACATCGTACTCTGCCATGAAAAATACTAGACAGTGAATAAAAAGTGATCGCAGTGTGAACCTACAACTTTAGTTTAATTTGGTTCAATACCGATTTGTGCTCCTATGTCAATCCCGTTAACGGCTGATTGCTGATAGCATATATAAAGCACGGCTGATAGGAAGACGAAACGAAGGGCCCGCCTGGTGTGGTGGTGAACGCGTTAGCTCACAGAAAAGGTAATAGAGGGTTGCATCTCCACATCTCCATGGATAGCTGCGATCAATCGTTTTGCAAATATCATTCAACCATTGTTAGAACGGTGGGATTATGTAGTGCTAACAAAGAGTCTGATAATGGAGGAAAAAAACAGAGTGTTCAGAGGGAGTCAACGTAGAAAAATAATGTATCCATGTATAAATGATTCCATTTTGCAAAATAATTACGTGTGGAAATTTACCAATCGAAAATTTCGTACACAGAAGAAATCTATTGACAATGTAATGGGCAACTACGATGACTACTATATTTTTTACATGAACCGCCATCACGTCTACCGTTCGGATTCCAGTCCTTCCCGCATTCGATTCGGTTTCCTCGCATTCACCGTCCACATACCTCCTCGAACACTTCGCATTCCTTCGTCTGCTGCTTCAGCATTTCGTTCTCTTTACGAGTGTCATAGATTGCTAAGCGAGTCACTTCTCTTTAAGATCTTGGGGATAGCCGGGCAGAGGAGCGCACACGTGGATTGGATTAGAGCGTTGGTGCGGGGATCGAACTAGGGTCTGTGCTTCCTGGTCGATGCCGCCACTAACAATTGCGCTACCACTACCCTGCTCTTCAATCAGGCACGATGACTATAGTATTAGAAAGAATTATTAACACGACGGAGGCGATCCTATAACCATAGATTCTCAATTCAGAAAAACCGAAGCAATAGCACAAAGCATCTTCTCTATGATTTTAATAGATGAGGCTTTGTACATGTTTGTCCACTGGACACTTCAGGCGTAAAAACTTTTCCGACCAGGTGATAGCTGCGTTGCCGTCAAGGAAATAGGTACTTTTCTTTGAGCGACTGTGAAATTTAAAACCGGATAGTTGTGAAATAATGTTGAAGGAATACAGCTCTTGACCCTGATTGGTCCCTGAGGGATGTGCAATGCATTCGACATCGTCAAGGATCGTTCGAGGTGAATGGGTGCCTGGCATCAATTCACCGAAGCTTTAACTCATTAATCTACTCGTATATGAACATAATCATATTGTGTACTATATGTTCCCCTATTCAGCATCGCACGTCGTCACCGCGAGCGATGTCTCAGAAGAACAGAATTCCTTCAAAACATGCATGGAGTATGGCGAGTTTAGTCACTGACTGCGGTTTTTACTTCCCACTTATTTACCGATTGCATTTTGACGACTTCACAGCGAACCATTTTCCCCAGATGGTCTTTCAGCATGCCGGACAAACGATTTCTTGGGCAGTGACTGTGTCCATTGGTAAAGACATCATCGATAGCCCTGCGATTAGTGCGCTTAAGTGCATGACCAGTTACAACAAACCTAGCTTTGTATACATAGGGCCTACATTTCTCCTTTCCCACTCGCCATTTGATTTCTTCGGTGGTCATTCGAAACATTTCACATTTCCAAGACGTCGAGGAGAAACCGCACGCTACTTAAGGCCGATGTTTTATCTGTGATAATAAAGCATTCCATCCAATGATATTTAATATCTATTTCGAACGTCTCAAATACTTAAAAACAAAATAAAATGTAACCTAACGGTTGAATAAGTGGTTTCGACATTCTACAGCAATATTTATATTCGTCGATTCCCTGACAGCCCAAATCAGGTCATGACAGAGATTTTAAGAAATTCGTTTTCCGAGAAAGAGAAACGCCACATTGCGAATGTCTACTGAAACGACTCACTCGAAGATTATTCGCACCTTAAATGAGGTTAGTTTACCTTTGACATCTTCGGAGTCTCACGTTCCACATTGGGTCTGACCACAGCCTCCTTCATGGAAAAACTCAGACTGGAAAAGAAATGTCACAATAGCTCAATAAGAAAAATGCAAATTGTGTATGGCAAGATATCCCGGACGAAAACGATCGCCTATATGACTGCCAGGTTAAATCAAACTCAACCGTAGACTATCAGCTGCTCTTCAACGGAGTCAAGAGCTACGTTAAATGTGCCACAATTCATTAGTCGGCATGTTTGGAACGTATTTCAACCAATAGAGAGCAGAAGAGAAGAGAACTTAGACTAAATCCGATCGCAAAACACCTAGCAATACTAATAATAAATGCAGGCTGCAGAACTCTGCGAAAACAACGACGGCACATTCAAAGAAAAATTAGAAATCTAAAAAGAACTAGTCTAGAAAAACTACTTAGGACATTCCCTTTCGGACAAACTCCCTCATGTAAGAGAACTAACGACCTATTCTTTCCTCTGCTGTTAGACATGATATATCAAGAACACTTCTCCAAGCAACATCACAAACATTCTCGTTAAAGTAAGAAGCCACGACCTACGCGTAGTACTCGCAAACCTTATCACAATATATCGTTAAAAAAATGGGCACTTAACACTTCAGGACCCGCACAGGTTATACGAAGTTACCATAATGTCCAACATTCATTGCTCACCGTTTAACACGTTTCATTAAAAGTGCAACGCGGCAAGTCTTTATCGTTAATTCCATCTCAAGCTCATGCACGGAGTATCCAAGCACTTGTTCTGAGAATATTTAATCACAAAAGCCGGAAAACTAAAAAAGCCCTAGGTGTCATCTATTTACTGAATTATCTACTCCATTAAATCACGCTCGCGACAGAAGCTCTCAGGCTCGAATAGAGACAAAGTAGAGCAAGGCATGTGAAACTCAGTCTTAGACAGTAGCATCTGAACGTTTTCACATATTACGAATGTAAACAAACCAACATGTCTTCAAAAGATAAAGTGAAACATGGCTAACCTCCTCGTTTTACAATTCTTCCACTTCACCAATAGATTCATGCAATGCTTGCAAATACGTAATCCGTAGCTTCCATTGAGAAATGCAACACTGCCATCCTGGAAACGGAAAATTGACTTCAAAATCCTGAGTTGGGCAAATTAGAGAAAACACTTTCCCATTTATCGAACAACTCCGTTTACAAGTCGCCTAAACTAAAATGGAACTCACAACGAACAGCAACCTGCATCCAAGGAAGCAGAACATGAGGCTGAATTTGCACCGAAAGCAATAAATTTCGTTTGATCCCACAAGAACTACCTATTTGTGTAAATAACAAACCGTAAAAGATTTTTCTCCCTCCTGAACCACCCAACTCTACGCACCTGATATTATCCGATGACGAAGACCGAAGCCAGAAAGGATTCGTATACACCACAATGTCTATCATTTTCTCGCCTCATTAAGATTCTATAATTCCTGCTCAATAAATGATCAGCATAATACGACATTTAAAAAACTTTGTTACAAAATCCTTATCTAATAGTTATACTTAACAACCCTCCCAACATTTTGCCGCTTAATAGTGGTGACTTGGAGATGTTCCCGAGTGTCGGGTTGCCATGTACAGCGGGAGGTCATCCCCACAGCAAGATGTCCAAAGCTGAGCAGGAGTTTGGAGCCTCCATTAGGAAGCCCAACTGAGAACAAAGCAATACCAGGACCCACCATCGATCTGATACCGAACTAGCCGCATGGTGGCAAATCTCCCTCTGATTCACACGGATGCGGTTGCCAGTGGTGGTAACTACCTGGGAAAGACTTTGGCAGGGCTGACCTCGAGACAACAGGAAACCACGGTAGCTAAACTAACAAAACTCCGAAAACATCGAAATTATGCTGGCGTCAGCACAACCGGTGAAGACGGCCAATCCAAGCATCCGAACATCCAAGTATACTTACCAACGCTGAGTTTCCACATAGATACTTAGTTCTTGTGGCATTGGGATTCCCAAAAAACCTCAAAGCACCGGTTTTTCAGAAATCATGAGCATGTGAGCAGTTCTCGCGTAGTACCATCAAATAATGAGCGACACTACCCGACTACAGAGGACGTCTACCTATTCTAAGGCATCTTTTTAAAACCCAGTTTTTATATTGGCACAAAGAGGTTCTGCCCTATACTTTCTGTATTCCGTCGACATCTTATTCAACAGACACCATACAATGTTCGGCACACGAAAAATCACTCCCTTCACATGATGATCTGTGGAAAAATCTCTTGCATGAATTCGTTATTACGGCTCAGAGACTGTTCCAGGTAGATGTTACCACGATAACTCTTACCACACATACCTGACCTCCATACATACTTAGATGGTCCGCCCTCACTGGTTGTGCGGCCGCAGTATAATCACTATTCTTTCGGAGTTTTGTTGGTTAAGCTATCGTGTTTCGCTGCAGCTAGGCCAAACTCTGCCCCAGGTCGTGGTACCACAGGAAGTCGCCGCCCTTATGGATACGAGGGAGATTTGCTATCATGCAAGTGATTTCATAGCTGGATGGTTGTCGATCCTCACACTATCACGCATGTGGTATGAAAATTACAACCAAAGGCAGAAAATGCTGCCCATCTATTGTTGGTGATCCTTATTAATCACACTCTAG
>UYYA01005546.1:0-17539 GCA_900624975.1 Angiostrongylus costaricensis | reverse complement strand
TACCATGCCCTTTGCCTCCATTTCCATGTCCAAACATGTTGACAACCGCAGGATGTCAGACAGCAACCGTATGAGAGACAACGTACAAGCGCCCCTTAAATAACAGCGCGTCGGGTATTCACGCTACACCCCTAATCGATACATATACGAACTGCAAAGTGCAGACTTGTTCCTTGAAAAACCATGAATGGGAGGGTTTTTGGGCGAAGCGAAATGAAAGCGGCATTATAGCAAGACGATTTGAAGAGACAAAGAAGCCGTATTAAGTTGAAGAAGTAGAGAATGGACATTGATTATACATGATCAGATTTTAATCCCATTAGCACATATTTAGTAAAGAAATGTCTTCTTACTGGTAACAGCATCTCAAAGCTTTCGATCAACATGTTTTGAAATTAGCTAGTTTAATAGCTCAGACGGAATTCATTAATAGATGTACTGAAGCAGTACTGAAGAAACTTTCTCGAATAATCTGGGAAAAAGAACGCATCATCATCTTTGGGCTAATGAATACTGTAGAGGTTTAGTTTAGTGAAGGGGCCTTTGAGTCCCAACGAACAGTGGGGATAAGCTGGCCTTGTAAGAATCGATAACTGCCATGAAAGAAATGCCAGACGGTTCCTATATCAATTTTTCACGTGTTACTGTTTTGACCTGCACCTATGAGCACTTGTGGCTTCAGTGAAAGAATTCTACAACATTTGCTCTGAGTACACCACAGTGTGGAGATATAGAGACCGCAGAATTCGCTGTTATGACTGCGTTCGAGCTGGAATTTGAAAAGAAAATAATTAAGCAATTCTTTCGCAAATCCTAATTGATTCGATCTTCTCCGTAGGATTTGATAACAGCCGTGAAGGCTGAAAGCTCTGAGCGCCGACCAATCCCCGAGGGATGCGCCATGCATTCAACTTCATTAAGTATCGCTGGAGGTGATTCAATGCTTATCTGGCCTTTACAATAACTCGCGGTGGCTTACCGATGCATCGAGCCAGTGTTGCTATTCTCTGAGACAATTCTAGTACGAATTTGCCGACCCCGGAGGGATGGAAGGCTTGGTGAGCCACGGGCGCAGGATTCGATTCCAAATGTGTGTTACAGGGCGCCTCCGACCACTGCGCTACACGAGCCCTATAACTGCCGTACTCTAACTGATACAGACTCATATGAAATCGCATATGTGATGCATAATTATGCACATAGACGAGACTGGGGATTGAATCTCTTTGACAGCGAGCGCCTTCCACTATAAATGTACCAAATCATAAGGTTAAAGCTTAAAAGACAAAAACCATAAACTAAAGAAAAAACTAAAAAGGTCAATAAACTCTTAGTTTTGGCGTACAAGAGCTCAATTTTGTTCAACAACTTCGTGTGACGCCATACATGTTGAATGCGCTTTCCCAATCAACGTGTACGCTCATTCTCCGTTCTGATTTCAACTCCTTCGTAATGTGGCGTGATCACTTACGAGATTAAAGATAAAATAAAATAAAACAAATAAATGAATAAAATAAATAAGTAGAAAAATAAACTCTCAAACACTCTTTACTTCACAGATTGTTGGGATCTCAAGAAACGGAGTTCTGAATTACAACAGTTTTACAGGTCTAACTGAGGACGGTGAAATAGTTCGAGAAGCCGATATTACGTGTTTTAATAAACGCATACAAACCGGGCCAAAGTCCACCTCTATCGCCTACAAATCCGAGTTTTTCGCTTTGCCATGGGCCAGCTATGATGTCGAGTTATTTAATCTCGACCCAACTTCCGTTTTTCCACTCTAGAAAAAATTACTAACCGTCTCTTAAACCTTTAAAACAGAATTTATAAATATACGGCCAGCCCTTTCAACACTGCTGAAGGTACACATGTTATTGTCAGTGGGATCTTGCGAAATACAAAATACAGTGCTGCACATGATATGGAAATAAATCACTGATGAGATTACACAGCTGAGAAAAACCAACTTATGCCTTAAACAAGGCACCCCAAGTGCACCGCACGTACGATGGTGTGGATGAGTGAACGTTTTCAACTCTCGCTGCATTGCCAGAGCATCCAAAAACACCTGGAAAATGAATACATGGTAGCCACAAGCTACAACACATGTGATGTTAAATGTACACAGACTTTAAGCAAAGCACACCAGCCAACGAAAATAGCTAACTTAATGACACAATATTATAGGCCAATCCCACCTCGTTAATAGCTCTATTTCACTTTTGGATGCCTGCTGTCTTTTCCATTATTCCTCGCACAATCAGTACTCGATCCAGGTTAAGTTTTTACGTGTTTTCAAAGCATTTCCTCTACAATAATGGTTAGTTTTTAGCAGTTTCCTCATTAGGATTAATTGAAAAAACGAGATAAGAAGGAATAAGGGGAATCCGATGCGCGAAAGCCGCAGCGAAGAGCAAGAAAAGGAAACTAATACTATTCGAATCACCGTCTTTTAGGCAAACTGGTTATCCTGGAGAGTTTCGCTTCGCATTTCTTCAAGTTTTTCGCGACTTTTCATTGTTTCTGGCTCATAAGAGACACTTTAAAACTAAGAAAACACCAAAATGTGGAGGAAAACATCATCGTTAAATGCCTACCGACTGCAACTGCTCACGTTGCAATTTCATCAACGCACGAACGAACTCTTCGCGACAATCAAAGGAATTCGTTTTCAAATCTCTACGTAGTCATTACTCTCCTCTACTCTAGTAGGTATCCTGGAAGAAAAAAGCATGTTTCGGTGCATCAATCTTTAAGCTCAAAGCTGTCGGATAACATGTTTTCGCTCTTTAAAAAAGAAGTCACCACCTTCAAACTCTTTCATACTTCTGCTACAAAAGAAGAAAAATTTAAAAGTTTCTTTCACAGAAGTCTTATCACATACACTGCGTTAAACGCCGAAGACTGTGAAGTATCATAATTTTGAAACTGACCGTCATTTAACCTCGGTACTTTAATAATCAACATGTTTATTGTCCACAGTTGTTCCCCTTCTCGATGTGCCGTCTTCGCAGACTGTGGATCGACAAGGTTTGTCGGCTCTGATGAAAACGAAGACGTCAAAACGTTAAACCTCGTATAAACTCAACGCTTTGAACACTAAGAGGTATCTCGCTGCTTGTCAAGCAATTTTCGATATCACTACCGTAATAGAGAATAGAAATATTGTCAACGTGGGAACGCCTTAGTACGGCAATCTCCAAGATTGTGAGAAGAATTGACGACGAAACCGCGCGCGAAATGTTCGAGGGCAACTGTGAACGGTAGATAAGGGGGAAACGAATCGAAAGCAAAGAAGCGCTGGGATCCGCACAGCTGAACAGTGGTGAGGAGTCGTGTAAAAAAACGTAGGAAAAAAAAGTTATCAACATACATGTTCGTAAAATTACTTATTGCCACCCAGCAATATTTTAGCCTTTGTACTTTAAGATCCATAAAGAAGAATATTATATCATTGCAGTTTGGACTCAGGTTTTTAGTGATAGATGTCGTTTTAGTGCGATAAACTGCAGTCTCACTTTTGAAATAGGTCTTATAAAAGAAATATACCTTTATTACTATGGCAACAATTTTTATTCACTAATCCTTCTAAATATCGAACACCACCATTAAGGTAACTGTAACGAACATTGCCCAAATAAATTTTGTTGGTCGGAACCGACTCTTCGATGAACAACACTTCGTAGTGGTAGCACACATTTCCGAGCTATGAATGCTTTGTTTAAAAAAAGGACGCAATCAGAATATACTTCTTTACTAGAACTATAAGAAAAGAGTTCGTCTCATTTTAAGAAAACTCAATGAATTGTGCACATCGATTCCAATGCATTCTCCCTAGTCTTATAGCAACGAATATTACCTTTCCGATGGTGAGATGATACTAATGCATTGATAAGCAGTTATATAGCAAAATACTGACTTATAATTACTTAAAAACTCACACATCTTTCCAAACAAGACACAACTTCTACACACAACCCGCATTTTTACACCATTATTGAAATGCTGAAGGGCGCGCGTAGCAAAGTGGCAATACACAAGGCATCGATCCCTGCTGCGCTCCAAGCCCACCAAGCTTTCTATTCCTCCGGTATTGGCGAATTGGTACCAGATTTGTCTCAGAAAACAGCAGCATTGGCCCGATGCATCGGGCCACCGTTATTGTAAAGTCCAGATATGCATTCAATCACCTCCAACGATTCCTAATGAAGCCAAATGCATGGCGCATCCATCAAGGATTGATCAACGCTGACAGCTTTATCCTTCATTTTTGAAATAACCACAGCATAAATATTTGTTAAATTGGCTACCCTAGTGTTAACGTATGAAGTTGTTTTTTAGCATATTTGCTGTAATATTTTGATAACCTCCATTGCAATTAAGACGAAGTCTCCACTTTAACATGTGTTTATCCGGTCTCCTTCAGCACACTATTAATGTCCAAAGCAAACTAACCACGTTCTCCTGATGTAGAGGCTATGAGGCGTTACTGTAGAGCTAGGATAAATTCTGAATCGTTGTAACTTATTATAACTAACAATGATTTATGCACTGCATTATTTGAAGTAAGACCTCTTCTAAAGTCGGTTCTTGCGATAACCTCAGGTGTAACAGAACATTTTCCAAACACGGAAATGGTACTTCAATAAGTCTTCATTCGTAGTAGTCTAACAATCCAAAAGCATAAACTGATGAACTCATCTACAGAACGCCTTTCTCAAGACTGATCCTTCTCTTGTCCGCATATTGCCGTCCCCCGCATAAGCTGACCTCAGATAGAGATCACATGGGCTCATCCGAGCATAATTTGTTAATCCGCGTAGAATGACTACTTTCGAAGCTACGGATTTCGTACTATACTACCAAGCTTTACCACCTGACCACACTGTTCCTTGGTTCATCCTCATCTTCCAATTCACTACCTTGAGATCGCTTAATGAGAAACACAAGAGATTGATCAATTCTTTCTACATCTGTTCAGCAAACACGAGGTGCTATTTTGCTTTTCTATTTACGTACAAGCTGACGTTTCGGAGGGTTTCGCCTTCCTCAGAGCCTGGAAAGGTCAAGTTGACTGCAATCTGTTCAGGCAAACATCTCCATAACCAAACAGAAAAAACGCTAAACCAAATAGACTATATGAACCTGTTATTCTGATGGGAGGGGCACATTACGCTTCCATGTGAATTCTGTGCGATTGGTTTTCACAAGATACACTCAGTGGAAGACTCATAAAAAGCGGTGAGTGTGCAAAGCTATGTTAAATGTGATTGAAGTTTTGGTTTAGCGTTTTCTCTGTTTGGTTATAGAGGTGTTTGGCCGAACAGATTGCTGTCAACTTAACCTTTCCAGGCTCTGAGAAAGCCGAAATCGGCCGAAACGTCAGCATGTACGTAAATAAAGAAATAAAATAGCACCTCGTGTTTGCTGAACAGAAGTAGAAAGAATTGTTCATTCAATGCCGAGGTTAATAGAAAGTCGGACGTGGGAGTTACAAGAGATTGATGTCATTAGTATGTTCCCGTTCATTCTTTATGGATAGTTTGCAGAAAAGGAAGTAGATTCCGTCTTCGGCCGAAGCAGTGCAAATACACGAGGTTTAAGATTTGACCAGCAATTAATTACCGTTAACACTTTAATCACTGTGATGGATCATGGTCAACCTATAAAATAACAGAATGTAAAAAATTACAGTTCAAAAACGCACATAAATTACGGAGCCGATGCAACTGTTGTCGTGTCAGTAGCCCCGAATCAACACGGTTTATAGCTTTTTGATAGTAAACAAAGGAGGAAGTGTTCCAAACATTAGGGAAAACTAATTGGAGTAGATAATCAAAGTGGAGAGTACGAAAGTTACAAAGAAATCTAATGAAACATAAACAGAAACTGAACCATTTCCATGCGCTGTAGCCGTTCTAGGTGGTAGAGCACTGTGGGCCACGCGTTGAACTGAATACGCATTAAGTTTGGCAAAAAATACCGCAGTTTCAAACTTGAAACACTAAAAATTACAGTCTCACAAACTGTCATCTATTGCCTTACTCTCAGAAGGTTATATTTGCAAAACTCCGGACCGCAGGTGTCTGCGGTCGGGAACAAACGCGCTATTGTCCTTTCCGGAAATTAACGCGTTCACCACCACACCATGCGGGGGTTATTCGTTTCGCCTTTCTCTCAGCTAGTTCTATCGATCTTTTGCCATCAACAATCAGCCGTCTACGAGACTGATCTGGGGAGTCCAAATTGGTATTGACCCAGTTAAGTTGAGGCTATAGTTATAATCACAATCTGAACCTTTTTATTTAGTGCCTATTCTTTTTAACGGCAGGGTATTTGCGAAATATAACTACTATAATGCTATAGGACATAAAGAATATGCCTAAGGCGTTAAACCAGCAAAATTTTTAATGCAAATAAAAGGTCCTAAATATTCCAGAAAAATTTGGTGAAACAGGCTGCTGAAGAGTTATAGAATAAGGAGTTGCGCTAAAAATGAATCAGACGTCTGCTACCCTGGTGAGCGAAAAAAAGTCGAAGAACATTTAATAAGCGCAGGATAAGAGTTTTGACAATAGGCAGCTACATTGGGATCAGTGAGGGAAAATTGGTTAAAATAATGCCGGCAAATGATTTTAGTTTTTTTCGCCGCACTTCCGGTAATCAAATTGCTCAAGAATTGTAGTCGTTGGAAGGAGAATGTTGCGTTGTGAGATTGAAGCTTAGCGCTCAGTTATAATTGCAAAAAACACAGTAAAAAGCTTTCGGCGTTGATCAATTCTTGAGGGATGCCTCATGTCCAAGACTTTTTATCGTGTCGTCAGAAGTGAACGAATGCATATCTTGCCTATACAGTAATTTTTACAAGTCTATAAATGCCTTAATTTGGTGCTACTCTAATTTTTTTATCCAGTGCTTCTGTGGGCCCTCTCAGACAGACAAGTCTGGTACCAATTGGCCAAGAAATAGGGCATAGAAGGCTTGTTAAGCCTAGGCATGAGCGAGAACCAAAAAACACGTGTGAATTGTAGAGCACCTTCAACCACTGTGCTAGTGTGCATTAAGTAAGAGCTGCGGTCTCTTAACGTAAAAGAGGTACCTCAAAAAGTATTAAGTCATTATTCTGTTTTAAGACGAAATTGAACCCTCTAATAGAGTATAATTTATTAGATAATAAAACAGCTCGATGTGAAGATCTCTACTGGGCACTGTGTTCCATTCTTTCTGAAATCGGAATTATGCGTCAAATTAAAATTTGGTGCTATCAGAACAGAACATGAGATATAAAATATCAACGGAAGATACTTCATGTGAACTGGTCGTGCCGAGCAAGCCATTATGCATCTACGCTCCTCGCATATGCGTGTGTATGGAATTTGTATTTATTGTAAAAAAAAGCATTAGAGTGGTCATACCCACATTTGAGAAAGATTCTGCACCTCTCCTATCTCAAGCTGTAGAATTACAAATGGAAGCTAGCACGTGTGAAGCCGCTAGTGATGCGACATTGCACATCACTTTAGCTCTTCACCTCAGCTTTGTTGTGCAGGTTTTGAGCGCAGTGGGATTCTTAATTTGGACTTCACGATATTATGAAGTCTCGAGCTCAATTTGTGCTGATCACACTTTATTTCCCCCCGTAGAAAAGGTGAAGAAAAAAAACCGAAGGTACATGTGTAAAGCGGTAGACAACCATGTTTCTTGCCTCCGAGGGTTGTGACATATCGGAAATTCAGGGTTGCATGACATCTATGTCTTTCTCATGCAATTTTAGTTGTAATAGCACTTTTTCGGCATCATTGGTCATTGAGATAATTGCAGTGCGAGAACGAAGAGTAATGTCACTTATTCTTGTCAGGAACGGTAGTCCCATGAAGGGTTTCATTGATGAAGGAAACAGAACCTTTTTGCTCCATCTGCAAACTGCCGTTTTTTTACAAGTCAGTGTTGAAGGAAAGATAGGTGATGTTATTTAGGCGGAAATTTTCGTGCGCTCGCAACCATTCAACGAGAGAAACATCTGGAAGTATCCTACATTTCAGTGAATGCATTGGAGTGCTTTCAATTTTTCATACAGTCAAATCAGGCGCGTTTTTTCTAATTCATAAGTTTTGGTATAAAAACCGCATAAGAACGAATGCTGATATTTGTCGATATCTATATTTGATATCTTTTCCATAGATAAGATGTGTGCGTTTGATGGCGTACTTGACTCGCCAACACCACGACAATCTGTTTTTCAGGTTATTGTATAATCGTTACTGGAGGAAGGTTCTTCAAAGTTTGGTCTCTCATTTTTTACACGATGAGGACTCTGGACATATGAAATCGAACGGATTCATTAGGTGACGAAGTGCTAGCGAGTTAATTGGGATTAAATATGCTTTTTTTCATCATTTAAAAGAAAGATGCAGACTACGATAGAAGAGTTGCTTTAATGCTGTCTTCTTTTTGGTTATATAATTCTGTTTAATACTCTTCAAGGCTTTAACTAAAACATTGTTACTAGCGGTCAGATTGGCAGTGGAAAAAACTTCACCATGAGTACCGAGGAGAGAGCTAGTACGAAGAGCGCGGAGAGAGGAATAATCCTACGACTCGTATGTAATGCTGAGATATTTGCAAAACTCCGGACTGAAGGTGTATGCGGTGGGGAACGAACACGCGCTTTTGTCCTTACCGGGGAGCAGCGCACTTCACCACCACACCATCCGGGTCCTTCGTTTTGCCTGTCTCTCAGCTACTTCTATCGATCTTTTTGCCATCAGCAATCACCCGTCAACGGGATTGATCTGGGGAACCCGAATCGGCATTGAACCTAGATAAGCTGAGGCTTAGTTATAATCACAAGCTTAACCCTTTTATTTACTGCCTTTTTTTTTTAATGGCAGGGTATCTTGTGAAATATAACTCGTATGTAATGCTGAGATATGAGATATAGACAGGCAAAACGAAGGACCCGGATGGTGTGGTGGCGAAGTGCGCTGCTCCCTGTAAGGACAACAGCGCGTGTTCGTTCCCCACCGCATACACCTGCGGTCCAGAGTTTTGCAAATATCTCGGCATTACATACGAGTTATATTTCATAACATACCCTGCCATTAAAAAGAAGAAGGCAGTAAATAAAAGGGTTAAGATTGCGAAAATCCTACGACTTTTGGCCAATCGGCGAATGCAACGACGATACAAAATTGAAGGTATGCATACTGCTTCATGGTGCTCTCAAAATATTGCAGCTCTCCACAGAGAAGCGCATCTGAGCATGTTGAGATTTCCAAACTTTTAATGAAGAATTAATGAGCATGCATTGTTATGAATCGAACTAATCGTTAAATTGATTACCGTTTACTGCAGAATGGATTGTCCATTGAAAAGCCAGTTAGCATCGACGGGCAATCACTATCACCAACAACCGTCCTGTAAGAGCATTGACACAGAAGTTGGGTCGTTCTAACGGTGCTCCACCAAAGAAAATTCTACTCGAAACGACGACAAAGACAAAAGACAAATCGAGAGTACGAACGACTGTAGACCATCGACTCAGATCATCTGCTATGAGGGAGACGAAGACACTGAGACGTTAATTGAACAAAACTTTTTATCAACTAGTGTTAGCCTACCAACGAAAAATTTAAAATATGTGGGATGTCTCTCCACTTGCTCTTTCGTGGTGCAGAGCTGTTGCTAATTCGTCTGTAAGGTGAAATTGTGTTTGTAAGTCTTACTTAAGTTTGTGCACACTTCGCTGCCCTGCTAGTTCTAGGTAGTCGTACAGGCTCTGAGTTTTAGACACAAGCTCTCTCTAAAGTTCTTGTTGAGAAACTGATTTAAACTACGGCACAGCTTGAGGAAGAAGGAATCCAACGTGGGAAACAGCTTTGACCACTCAAAATAGTAGAACTGACAATATTTTTACCGTACCCTTAGAGGAAGTTGCAATTGGCGACGAGTATGTCGCGTCATTGCTGCACGGCTTAATTTTCGAAGTCACGTCCTAACGCTTTCAAGGAAAAACAGTCGACAGCGTGTTGCTCCTTGTGGATCTCGTCAGTTCAGAACATTTAAAAAAGGCTCAAGTACAGGGATCACAGCCCATGAACAGTTGTGTTGTAGATCAACGAATTTCAACCCACTGCGTACATAATTACTAGTTTCCAAAACACGAGGTCTTTCGTCAGTCTATTTTTAGGTTTTCTTGCTCTAGGAAATATGATCTCTGTGCTGCTGGAATCATGAAAAAACAGACATATGCCGTCTACGGATTCAAAAACCACCGGCATTGGCGAGATGATTTGTAGTGTGTAGTGAGCTATTGATGGCAACTCGTATACGATAGTACTTGTTTGGTTATGTCCCACAACCCATTCAGCACTCTTCACCACATTTCGTGGCAGGCCTAAACACATGCGAACAACTTTTCGTCTGCTGCACCAAGCAGCCACAGGTGAGCACATGACGAACGGTTTTCAACAACATGATAACTTCATGAAGATTTATTCATTCCCACTAATTTGCCAACTTATCTTTTCTTTAATGCACCGTGTGACGATATGCTTGTCTTACAGATTTATCATGCCGTCGATGCACTGGCTTCGCAGAAATTCAGCACAACGCTTCTTTTCTATTGTGTTATTTCTTCACCAATGCTTTGTTCCAGTCTACTCACAACGTGACTAGATTGCCATTTATTGCGCCCAATGTACTAGCCAAAAAGTGATGCTTCTCTCCCAAACTTTCAACCCACAAGAAAGGTAGCAATCAGGTTTAAACTGCGAGCAGAACAACATTAGGGGTGTGCCAGTTCAAACATTGTTATACTCACAGCTGTTTTCCTGACAGCCAGAAGACGTGGCGAATATCATTGTTGTAAGCCATCAGTTTGCGTCTGTAAACCAGTGTGTGTCATAAACATGTTATAAATATGCGGCAATCGAGAGTATTTATTTATAGGAAAATTGTCAGAACAGATACAACACAACCGTAGCCGTCGTTTCAGCAGTATCGTCTTTTTCAGAGCCTGGAAGGGTATAGGGATATGCAATTTACTATGTCAAACGCTTCAATAGCACATACAGAAAGATGAGAGTCTAAGTGGTAATCAGATGGTCAACAGTGGAAGACACGTAAAAAAGCGGTGGGTTTTTCGAGTGTTAGAGAGAACGCTGAGCTATTCTCCGTGTACTTCCTAGTCATTGTATTGCAAATTTTTGATCAGATTTAGATTCTCGTCTTTCTGTATGTGATACTGAAGCGGTAGTAAATTGCATTTCACTATGCCCTTCCAGGCTTTGAAGAAGGCGATACTGCCGAAACGTCAGCTGCGATTGTGTTGTATGTGTGCTATTGCATGGAATCAAACGTATGCTGTTTAAAAACCTCGCGATTGCTGAGAAAGAAAACGACGCACTTGTAATCTAATGCCAAGGCTAATAGAAAGTCGATTTTGGGAACTGTAAGAGCAGAGTTTTGGAAGGTTTTGGAAAACAAATAATTATGCTAATGGGAGAACACCACCGCCGATGACCGTTCAAACAGAGATTTGCAATCTTCTTCTTGTGAAGACCAGCCTACTTAAAGCAGTCGATATCGTCTCAGCTCGTATGTAACAAAATAGTGCACCACCATCAGTGGACAACCACTTAATAGTTGTAATGTTAACTTTTTTATTTACTGCCTATTACAACTTTTCATGGCAGGGTATTATGTGTGAAACAACCACAATGATGCTGACATATTTGCAAAACTCCGGACCGCAGAAGTCTGCGGTGGGGAACGAACGCGCTATGCCCTTTCCGGGGAGCAACGCTTTCATCATCACATCATGTGGGTCTCTCGTTTCGCCTGTCTCTCAGCTAGTTCTATTGACCACTGCCATCAGCAGTCATCCTTCAACGGGATTGATCTGAGGAGCTCAAATCAGCAACGAACTTAGCTAAGTTGGGGCTGTAGTCAAAACCACAATATTCCTGTTGACGGGTGATTGATGATGGCGCTGATCGATAAAGCTAGCTGAGATACAGGCGAAACGAAGGACCCGCATGGTGTGGTGGTGAACACGTCAGCCCACGGAAAGGGTAGTAGTACGTTCGTCCCCCACCGTATACGCCCGCGGTACGGAGTTTTGCAAAGATCTCTGCACCATTGCACTTGTTTCAGTCAATAGTTGTTTGTATAAAACGACGCTGCCGAGTGCAGTTGCTCCTTTGGATTAGCGCTCCACTCCAGAAAACGCGACCCGATGGAATGACGAAACCCTACGGCATGAAAATGAATGGCCGTGGGAAACCGGGTTGAATGTGAAGATATCCGGTTATGAAGAAAGTATGGACTCCAAAACCTTTACCGCAGGGAGGTTTTGATAATAACCTCGCGTAAACTTAGTAATCTAAGGAACATATTGATTGTTCACGTGGAGATGAAATAAAAGTAGCTTTTCCAAAATTTTTAGCCAATATAAGTCCATTTTTCCACTGAAACCGAGGCTGTTATACTAATGTATAGATGGTTGCTCTTAAAATTTTCAAGTGCGGTCACGTGGAGAGTCAGTATTCTTGAACATAGCAACTAGTTTTTCAACGAGACTCCTTCTTTATAGTTGAGCTCTTTTATAAGAGATGAAAATTTAAAATTTATGGATGTTCCATAGACTGATATTTTATCAATTAAGATTCTTCTAATGGTATGCCGCCTTGTAGTGGCTGGGTTTACTAAGATGTCGAACTACGATATACAGCAAAGGGCTTCCCTACATGGTAAATTCCTCTCAGATTCAGAACGCTACCGACATTTCAATCCGGAAGAGCGAACAACTCCTAGCAGTTGCTCCTATACCCGAAACAACAGTGTCACTAGCTGGCAAATGATGACGATTTTAAGGTGCTCCTAACACTGTCTTAGAAACTACGCGGAATGCAGCACTTACTTCAGCTGGTTGTTGTATTTATTAAAGCTCAGGTAATGATTAGTGAATCGACTTGATAAAAAATACCAGTTATACCGTTGAAATCGAGCCTTATAAAAATACTGTTTAAGTGTTAAAGTTTTTAACAAAATAAAATGGCGAAACAATTATGCGTGCTCGTTAAGCTCATACCCTTCTTCCAAGGCTTTTCCGAAAAACTCTGACCATCGCGATGGTGGGTCTTTCGGTTTTGCGCTTGACTTTCCGAGGAATAAATTCGCTAATGCGTCTTGTTCATCGGTTCTCGTTCGTGCACATTGCACACCTGGCTCATCTTGTCTTCGAAAATTTTCTGTGAAGAAAACGGCGTATTTGATTTTCCATTGTAGATGTATGTTGGAACTATGCATCTGCTCGTTAACTTGAGTGATACGCGATAATCCTAACACCGCGTTTAGGCGTTCTGTGACGCTAAGCGATCTTTCCTCCTGCATACGCAGCTACCAATTTTCTGACGCACATGCTAAGGCAGGAAGAATTGTTGAGTAGAAAGGATGGAAAGAGTGCCGGGTATTCTTTGTTCTTTTCACTACATTTTCCTTGTTCTTGAAAGCTCGCCAAGCCATTCTCTACCATCTGCTCGACTCTTGATCTAAGTCCCTCATCATGCTGCCTTCGCAACCTGTATTACTATAACACGAGTGTAGGTGCAAGGCTCAAAGATATTTACTTGTTTCAACGTGAATGAACCATACGAAACTTATCCGCTCGCCACGAAAATCCTTTTCGAAAGATTCATTCGAACCTCGTTTTTCCATAGATTTATCAAAGTCGGCAAGCATTCCTTTTGTCTGGCTAATGATTGTTATTATAAAAACGATGAAATTAGCAACGCGATGATGGGGTACTTGTTGAACATGCCTTCGATTTTCACATCCATGTGGTCCCATTCCAATGCTCGAATGAGGTTTTCGAGGGTGGCGATAAATAATTTTGGCGAGATAGCATCTTCTTGCCTAGCCGCTTCTTTGACGTCGACGTTAATACCATTATAAAGCGGCAATGTTTTGGTTGCAAAATTTTTTTACACAGCTCTTGAAGAATCTTTACGTACTATGTAGAAACGCCCTGGGATTGTTATAGGGCTGTCCAAGGATTCCATAACTGCTTCTATCTCAGCGGTGTCGAAAACTTTCCTTAACACGATATAACTGAGAAGAAGCGGTCTCTTGTACCTTTTCTGTACTTCACTGGCTGTTGCTATCTGGTGAAAACGTCCCTTGTACTAAATTCTTTTCGTAAACTTGCTTGCTCACAGCGTCACCATTCGTTCAGATTTCTGACAAAGCTGTTAGGACGAGTCGGCCGAAGAGTTTATAGACGGCAGTCACCTACCACATTGAGCGACAGTTGCCGATACTGCGGAGTTCACCTTTCTAGAACCTGAATACTAATCTTCTAGTCTTCCACTGAAAAGGAACTTTGCGTTTTGACAAGTAAGGTTAAAACGGTCGCCCCTTTATGTGATGAAGACTTGCTGAAGGGTCTTCATGTGCTTAGATTGTATACTCTTCGAACTTGACGTTGCCCGATTCGAAACTAAATAGCATGTTGGATTTCTGGAGGGAAAACTGCTAGGTCGACATATCTATTTTTCTTTATTTTATATGAGAGGAGGAAAATTTAGCTGTTGAAGATATTCGGCTAGTATGTGTAGATAATCCTTTCCATTCCTTTCTTCGAGGCTGTAACTGTCTTTTGTAGGTGTCGGTAAGCAACCAGTTTGACCTTAATGAAATTTCGATAAACTTTGCGCTTTCCAGCTTCCGCATTTTCGACTGCAACTGCTTCTTTTCATTTTAAAGCTTTTTTGGCGCCTGCTTCCATTGCTTTTTATGTTCGCACGTGAGTTGGCTGTTGCCTGTGGCTTGTGTGATTCCGCGTCAGCGTGTATGCTCAAGTGTTTCTGAAGACAGACTTTTCTTGGTGAACTTCAAACTCAGCGTTCACAGCGCTACTGTGAAGATACTGAATGATTCAATAGTAGTCATTGTTGAAATTATAAAGTACGGCATCTTTCCAACAGCCGATAAATAAACACGATAAATCCTAGATTATAGCCGTTTTGGGACTTCGGTTTTGGAATTTAGCAGCCTTTTCTCCATCCTTTCAGGAAATTAAATCTCGCACAAAGGAGGCGCTAGTACGATCCCATACTGAATTTTGACGCAAGGGCGACATTAGAACAGCGCAGAATTTTGCAATGACGACTTTAAAGAAAGTGTGATATTCTCCGTAGATTTTCTTCAAGCGCATGTGTGTACAGGAGAACAGGAAAGGAAGAAATCGCGAAACCTGGCACGAAAAATTGCCATTTCCAATGGCTACGAAGTAGAAGCCACTCGGGTTAGAGGAAAACATTGGGTAGTTTACCAAAATAATATTTCAAACGAAAGTAGGATCCCCTTTAAGCTTTCCTTCATATCAAATTAAGTAAGTCACGCCATTAAATAGTGCCTAAGAAAAAGTGGTCTTCAAAATTATGTAACGATTGTTGACATCCCACCCAATACCCTACGCCACCAGTTAGTTCGAAACCGTCTCTATGATCGTTTGTGCAGCTCAGAAAACTGTACGATCTGTCCTAACGGGAGAGACGGGGATTGCATGAGTTTAGGTATAATATACTTGATCTCATGTAGTGCATGCGGCGAGGAATATATCGGGGAAACGGGTGGACCGCTTTGTGTCTGCATAAAAGAACATCTGGATGGAAAAGCTAAAATCCGTCTAAACACCCCTCTAGGTACGCATAGGGCACAAAAGCACAACGGCGATGATTTTGAAGTGAATGTGCGGATCCTNAGTGCTTAAGAAAAAGTGGTCTTGAAAATTATGTAACGATTGTTGACATCCCACCCAATACCCTACGCCACCAGTTAGTTCGAAACCGTCTCTATGATCGTTTGTGCAGCTCAGAAAACTGTACGATCTGTCCTAACGGGAGAGACGGGGATTGCATGAGTTTAGGTATAATATACTTGATCTCATGTAGTGCATGCGGCGAGGAATATATCGGGGAAACGGGTGGACCGCTTTGTGTCTGCATAAAAGAACATCTGGATGGAAAAGCTAAAACCCGTTTAAACACCCCTCTGGGTACACATAGGGCACAAAAGCACAACGGCGATGATTTTGAAGTGAATGTGCGGATCCTAGCGCAGGAATCAAAAACATCAACGCGCAACTCTTGAGGCGTTTTGGATAAATTTCAAAAATCCAAAGATGAATAGGAAGGACGAATGCCTCACTATCACGCGTGACCTGGCGCCCTATTTCAAAATGATATTTTGACCCCGGGGCGTGTCTTGGTTGCGACTCCACGTAAACTACGTGTGGGCCAGTCACGCACGTAACATCACGGTGAGTGGCCTTTCTGTTCAATATGGCGTCTATTTGAAAGTTTGATCTTCATTTATACTTTAACCTTCTTTTCCACCGAATAATAAAAAGTATTCTAACATAAAGTACGTCCAGGCTCTGAGGAAGGCGAAGTCGCTGAAACGTCAGCCATCGATCAATAACATCAAAAACAACGACACCTGGCTTGGTCCTTGGCTAGAGAACACAGCTGGACCGAAGGCATCAGTACGGAACCCATTCCCAGCTTTGGTGGAACATAAAACTTGAAGAGAAGCAGCGTCTTTGTTTAGAGCATTTTCATCGAATGTGTTACTAATACAGGCTTACTTTTGCAGGTTATGTTTCCGATATAGTTCCCCACCAATGCGCAACATTCTACATCGAGGGCTCGGTTTTTGGTTGCTTTCCACAAGCACATGCCATTAAATACACCTGTGAAGAAGCGAACATTTTGCCACTTTTCCCATGTGTAGCTCGAAACAACCACTCCTAATAGGACCTTCATCTAAAGTGTTGCATTGATTTTCTTTCAATCCAATATTAATACGAAAATGATGAGATGTGAACAAAACCGAAAACTTCGGGTGATCTTTCAACACGTGACTTCCCTTAGTGGATCTCAAGTGTCATATCAACTGCAGTCCTTTCTTCGTTCTTTTTCCTGCCAATTTGTCATCCTATCGCTAAAAAATGCAGATAATCGGCTTTGTTTTGGCCAAACTGTTCGTTTTGGGGCGTCGTTCTTTTTCTAAATATATCTCGCAGCGTTACTATTTCGTAGTCATAGTCATTGGAGATGGTATGATGGTGCGGTTACCCGCACATGATCTGAGGTGGTGTGCCGTGGTTTCCCTCTGAGGAAGACTGGTGGTGCGGTTACCCGCACATGATTTGAGGTGGTGTGCCGTGGTCCCCCTATGAGGTAGACTGATGGTGCGGTTACCCGCACATGATTTGAGGTGGTGTGCCGTGGTCCCCCTCTGAGGTAGGCTGAGGGTGCGGTCATCCTCACATGATTCGAGGTTGTGTGCCGTGGTTTCTCTCTGAGATGGTATGATGGTGCGGTTACCCGCACATGATCTGAGGTGGTGTGCCGTGGCTTCCCTCTGAGGAAGTCTGGTGGTGCGGTTACCCGCACATGATTTGAGGTGGTGTGCCGTGGTCCCCCTATGAGGTAGACTGATGGTGCGGTTACCCGCACATGATTTGAGG
>UYYA01005544.1:7364-17586 GCA_900624975.1 Angiostrongylus costaricensis | reverse complement strand
TTCAAGAAATAGAAGTCAGAGTATGACGAACAAAGAGATGTTCAGGTCCACAATAGAAATCAAACAGTTTGTTGCTTCATGTCGAATGAAATCTTGATCATTTGGTGTAGATCGATTGTATCTCTTCACATGCACCATTCCCCGAATTTTTGTGGAATGGAATTCATGATAGGGAGCAAAAGGACCATCATGTCCACCGGCAACATTTCAAGGGATTGAAAGGCTATTCGGACCACACATTCAAAGGAATTGTTAGACTCCCACGATTGAACAGTTACTGGACTTCTGTCACGCCTCATGCAATGGCCCCATCTATATGACAAGCCGTGCTAAAAAACGTGTCTAGAAAGCCGCTGAAGAGACTTTATTTTGGAGATAATATAACCGCTTGCAGAAAAAAAAATTTGCACATGACCTGTAAACTTATTTCTTGGGCACTAAGATACTTGGATATTCCGTCTTCGCAGTTCACATTCTAAACTTACCAAGAGTAAATGCAACGTATAGCAGAAACACCTCTATTGAAGATCCTTTGGTGTCGTCCAGACGAATGATGCTATATAGCAAGTATATCCCACACAAATACACATGCAAGCGACGTTTTTTATGCGGCGAAGGAAAGACGTAGATTATTAGTGAAAACCTGCGGAACATCGTCCGACACAGATGATTTGGCCAAACCAGTAGTTATAAAATACATGAAGGATTTGTTCGATGGTGAACCATCCATAATTGTACATGAATGCCATGTTGGCCAAGGGATTATTCTGGAGAACAACGCATATGTTCAGCAGGTATAGGAAGAAAAGAGGTGCAGCGATAGCTCAACAAATAGAACCAGCACTAGTATAAAAAATTTTTGTAATCTATTGGAAGTGGCACTCTCCTGACTGTCGTAGAAAAGTCTAAGATATCACGGCTCCATATTTGCTACAGAACGTGGTAAGCATGTTTCGACCGAATGGCAGCAATATGGAAACAGGTTTGTGAAGACAGTAAGGACTGCTAGGAATGCAAACAATGTGCATGAGGTGCAGATTGCATGCAGACGAAGGAAATTCAATATGGAAAGGGTTAATTGCGAAATAATTACAAACAGTGTGATGAATATTTGAAACTTCCTCTAGAACATTAATCAGAACTTGTGGGAAATCGTTTTAAGGACACAATAACTCGCAAAGATATAGTGCATAGGACCTCACATAAGGGGCCTATGTCGGAACTTGAAAGTGGAAATGTAGCAGAGACTTCTTCGAATAATGTCCACAGCAACATTATCTGCCCTACACTACCGGATCAATAAATACGGAAATTCGGGGAATTCATTGAAAAGAACTTGTTCGATAAATCGAATTTACAAGAACGAGAAACCCTCTTCTAGGGCAACGCGCTCAAGAAGACAACGGTAAACTTTTGGGTCAGGTTTAGACCCTATTGTCTACTGTCCTTGGGTTTCTGAACAAGCGGTTGGTCTACTGATGCCATGCTTTAGATGTTCATTCTGTTGGACACTTAATACCAGCGAATAAGACGTTCTACCTTTATCGGAATAAAATTGTGCTGTTGCTGATGCTTTCAAGAAAACTGTTCTCATGCATCTTGTTTCTTTACTTCATAGGCTGCTCTTTTGCTTCATTATTTGAGAAGGTCTAAACGTTCTTTTCTTGTTTTCTGATTTCTGTACCTTCCCACCTCTACGTCGCTGCTGTTTTTCATTTCACATTAAAATTGCTGCAGGGGTTAGTAGTGCTTACGACACACTTCTCTTTATTCTGTTTCGATTATGATGCGACCTGTAGAGCAGAGTTGCTCCCAGAATTCCGCGTGGCCAGCAAATTATGGCTCACATGAGCAGCATTCGTCAAATTTAGTGGTACGTTGCAGCTGTCAGTGCCATATTGGCAAAAGCGTAGTCGCGCGAAGCCAGGTGTTGACATCGAAAGAAAGTCCTAGAGCCACTTTCGAGTCTCCAGAAAAGGAAAGTATGCCCGGTGAGCAAATTACTTACCAGATAAGTTTCTGGTTTGCGCAATTCTTCGTGAAGAATTTTCCTTGGGTTTTTGAACAAGCGGATTGTCTACTGATGCCATGCTTTAGATGTCCATTTCGTTGGACACATAATACCAGCGAATAAGACGTTCTACCTTGATCGGCATAATATTGTGCTGTCGTTGATGCTTTGAAAGAAACTGTTTTCATACTTCTTGTATTTTTTCTTCATAAGCTGCTCAGCTGCTTCACTATTTGAGAAGGTCTAAACGTTCTTTTCTTGTTCCCTGCATTCTGTACTTGCCGACCTCTACGTCGCTGTTGTTTTTTATTTCACATTAAAATTGCTGCAGGGATTTGTAGTGCTTATGACACACTTCACTTTAATCCGTTTAGAGTATAATGCGACCTATAGAGCAGGGTTGCTCCCAAATTACTTATCAAATAGGTTTGTGGTTTGCGCAATTCTTCGTGAAGACGACCCATCAAGTATTTAGAAAAGTTGATTTATCATAGAGCATTTCTAGACAACATTTGAATATTGGGACTAAAAAATGTAGCCATAAGTATGGAGCTCTACTATACCTGTTTGTCATTAAAAGTGAAATGGTTGTTGCACCATAGTGGAACATGACGAGAGCATTAACGACATGATGGTAAACGGCGGAATCAGAAACGGGAAAGAACCATAAATAGAGCAGGAATCCTGACAGCGTAAATATCTGGAAAGAGTGCAACAAGAGCGGAAGCTCGACGCGCACAGATCTGATGAGTTGTCTCTAAAAACATACATTAATAAAACGTGGCATTTCTCAAAGAGCAATATGAAACAACTGGCTTAAAAATCACTGAGTGGAAAGAAGAGGCGCTCACATACGTTGCACAGCAGAAAGACGACGATGATAAGGTAGACGATGAAACTTGTAATATACACAAATTCGCCGTAGTATAAGGTCATAGCGCGCAAAAACTCGGCAGTGAAAGACGATTCGTCTGCAAGAGGCTCGAGATGACGGAATGTTCACTACAGGTTTAAGCGTTCCCAATCGAATGCTGTATTTCATGAAGATTCCAAAAAGTTCGACAAATCGAGTATTGGTATGACGTACGGAAGCATACCACCTAATTAAGTGAACGAGAAGGAAATAGAAGGCGAATGTGGTAAAGCTTTGGGCTAAAGTCTCCTACAAGTTCCTGAACTTCATAAGAACTATTTGTCCCACCACAACCCAGCAATTGTGTAATAGAACCCACTTGTGAAATAGAATTTTGGAATATATGGGTCCCACATCGATCGAATTTCTCCAGAAAGACAGAGAGCGCCAGTGAAAGCACCAAAAAGGCTGCACAAAATTAAAATTATCTGAAGGACCTTTTCTTTAACGCTAAGGAAATAAAATACGTTTGACTTGGTAGTTAGCGAAGCATCATACCATTGTCTTCTTTTTGTCAAACACAAGATCCATCTTTTTTGGGAAAACCACTGCGATGAACCGATTGAAGGCAAGGACGAAAATAGTTGGATACCCCATAGCATAAGACGTTACCAAGAGTGCGCCCAATAACTAAACACAATTTGAGAAAAACAGAAAAGATTTGAGAGTTATAATTTTAAATACTCGTTTTATATTCTTCTTATCGATATCCTTAGTGGAAACTACGGTGAAAAGGCCGAAAATCGAAATGCAAACATATCATGATTTCTTCGATCATCACTTCTCTCTACAACTATATTTTACATTTTCTTAGAGCAGTTGTGTGGGATCTCGTTCAAGCCAGCGCTTTCACTAATAAATATGACCATCAAAGCGTTGAACAAAAACGAACGCCCCCAAATAAATGCAACGCGCGCTCTATCACAGAAGAAATCGCTGTGAAGAAGGCAACCGTAAACCCCTACCGAATTTAAAATCGGATGAATGACAGGAGTGCGGAGAGCGATGGCCACTGTAGCGACTTGAGTTCCACAATTCACAGCATCAGCAGCGGAACTAAAGAAGATGAGACGATAAGCGGAAAGAGCCCACAGACATTTGGATCGTCGAATAACCTGTAGATTACAAAATACACTGTGAAACATCCCACAAAGTATTCGTGGTAAAGATTAGAAGATTTTGCCGTGCTTTACAAATACGATAGGTTAGACTGCTGTGATCATTCACTATATCTTTCTAGAAGGCCTTAAAAATTAGGATAACAGTGCGCACAAACTTACCAGCATCGTTTGCAAATTCAACACCAAAAGAATGCAGCCGAAGAATATGTAGAAGGGGAAAAAATTGTAGTGAAATGGATTCTCGTAGTCGACCATACTGTTTCCCAAATTGAAAGCTTAGTCGCCTGTTTTCCCTCAAAATGTTGAAGAGTTTTTGAAAGCACCTCAGCCAGCTGTTGAAGATCAGCACTCCTGAAAGTTGTTCTAAAAAGTTCAAAATCCACTTACACGCTCGCAATAAACCATACATATTTCGTTTATCACTGATAATAACGCGTAGAAGTTTAGAACAAGTGAACCGGTGCAACTGTGCGACTTCCTCTTCGGTGGAGCAACTGTAAAAGACAAGCGTTTACACGCTTAGTTGCCTAGTCGAAACCGAGGTAAGTCGAGAACGACGCATAGAGTTCTTACCCACTTGAAGTCTCGTTGAAAATATGCGATGAATGAAGACTGTGACGATCGCCACAATTTCATCACTCGCATGCACTTCGATTTATTCTTTAATAATATATTATTTTGCTAGGATAGCGGAAACAATTAAAAGACCAACTAGGACAGAGTGTTTTCGCAATTCTGTGGTAAGCATATTTCCATTCATAAGGTGAAAACTCCACCTAGATTCCGTCAACCTGCGATGATTTCTGCCGTAAGGGATGAATACAAGGATAAAGTGTTCGGTGTTGATCAACTGCTTGCGGATGAACTATGCTTTCCCCACATTTAAACATCGGAGAGACGGCTGAATGCATATTTCAATTGTGCAGTGACTGTCGAGGCTCCCTCACATATCTCATCAGTGTTCTTCTTTTTTAATCTAAATCAGTCTGATATCAATTTGCTAACTCCAAATAGGAGCAGTCGCGCATTCTGTTCGCGTACCTCAGAAGGAAGGATTGCTAGTATGACTGATATTCAGATGAGAGATCTTGCTGTGTTGCTGACAATGCATAACATTACAGATATCCAAAAAAGACAAGTTTGTTAGAGAACGTCATTTAATGAAGGCTCTATTACTGGATGCGCGAATGCATCGTAAACGAATCGTAATTTTGTGGTTTCCTTATGTGGATTTACCACGGCGCGATGCGGTAGATAGTGAATAATTACACCTAGTTGGCGTATCGATTAATCGACTTCCTCAATAAAGTTCCCATTTAGTTGTTGTATTATCGTTTCGTTATATTTTTCTAGCAGGGGAGAATTTTTCGTCTGTGTGGTGATCGTCCCTTGCAATCGCCTAAATGCCATGCATTTGTTCTCAGGGAGTGTAGTTGAGTTGTTTTTCCACGGAAGTCTCACATAATAACNGTTCCCAAATTTCAGCATTTTGCTGCTCTTGTTCTTTCTTTTCAATTTCGTAAATTCATTAAATCCCGATGATTCTAGTGTGCAAAAATCTTCCCATGATTGTTGTTCATAAGGTTGAGGGTTGGGTACTGTACTCTCTGTGACAAGGAGTGTACTTTCTTGCGATTTAATGTGCCGCTTATGGTTGGCTCCTACTACTAGATAAACTAGTTTAGAGGGAACTAACATTAATCCCGATGGTAATGTTTTGTTCTGTCTTAGGTTACTATTAAGTAGAGAAAATACATCTGAACACCCGAGCAGGATTTGTGGATGTACGCTGTTACAGTCAGGATCGATCGACAATTTAATATTACTATAACGGAGGAACTTCTTATCTTTTTGGCTGAGAGGTATACGCTCCAGAGGTATGGAGATGGTCTCGATCCTAGCTACTGTGATTTCATCTTGTGTTCCATAGACATCCCACAATTTTACTGCGGCAACTCCACAGTTCTTTTTGACTTCGTTAAGAGCTGCGAACGTGTTAATGGATAATTCTACGGAATCAATATTTCGCAGATGAAATCGTGTAGCCAATTCGTTGGTGATAAATGAACGATCGGATCCTGTATCAAGCAAGAGAGCTACTGGTTCATTTGTCTGACTGAATGGGTTGAAGATATGCGCTTGTCCTGCCAAAACTTGGACACTCGTTGTGTCTTCTTTCATTGCGTAGAGTATGGCCGTATCATTCTTATAGTTTTGTTGGGATTCTACTGCATTGATTCGTGATTGCGTTGTCTTCTTGCCTTTCGTAGTGTTCACAGGCCCTTTTCGTTTGTCTCGTTGGTCTACTTCTGACTGATTAAGCTGTTCTCTTAAAGCTTGTTGGCGCTTACAAATGAACGTGTGATGTCCACGTTTGCTGCATACTCGGCAGCACCTGCCTTTGCAAGGCGTTGTTTGGTGAAACTTTGATCCGCAGTTAAAGCAAAGATTCCGATCTTTTATAATCTGTACTCTTTCTTCATATGTTCGCACTTTTTTGCAGTCAATTGGGAAACGTCCTTGTGTTCCACAATAGACTCATGGATACATTTTGCTCGCGTACATGCGGGTTTGAGGCCCAAAAGTTTGCTGTAGGGCTCTATTTGGAGTACCTCTCAAGTCTGATGTGACACTGATGTTTCTGCCCAGCCGTTGTTGTATCCTGAGCTCTCTGCTTACATATTCATTGATAGATTTTAAAAATATCTTCGGTTTTGTGTGTTTTATCGGATTCTCGAGATTTTTGATCCAGTACGTGTCTTTGGATATCTCTCGTAAATTTCGTAAAAAGTTGATTTTGCAGGTACATGGTGTCTACAAATTCCCCATTGTGTGCCATGTGAGTGGCTGATTACGGAAAACAAATGCTCGCACAATGTCAGCTGATCTTCAAGGCGGTCGCTCTTTGCTTTGGCCGTCTGAACTCTGTTGAGTAATTCGTCCAGCAGACCTTGTTTGTTAGCGTACTTCTGCTTTAGATAGATGATAACCATCTGGTGGGGTTCTCTTGTATTCTGTGTTGATTAACGAATGTTTTTGCTTTTCCTTCAAGAGAATCTAATAGGTAGCTCATTTTCAAGAAGTCGTCCATTTTTTGTGAATGCACTGAGTGGTTGAACGCTTCCCAAAAGGTGTGCCACTCCCATAGTTTTCCGCTGAATTTTGGAATAGGTATAGGTGGGAGCTTTTCTGCTTGAGGACTGAAATTTGCACTACTCGAAACGATGTTTTTTGTATCTTCTAAAGTGTTCTTTATTTCGAAGAACTTGAAGAGATAACGTGCAGCTCTCTCAAGTAACTCGAGTGTTTTTTCGGTGTTTGCATTAATTCTACCGCGTGCATCTTCCACTAATGGGATGTTAGGATCAAGGTGATCCACTTCTTCACTATACTTATTGAGTGCTATGTGGACGTTTTCCATTTCGAACTGAATGGCGAATATTGCATTCGTGATGCTCTTTATTAGCGTATTGACGTAGGAAATGCGGTCGAATTCATCAAAGGAAAACTCTACTTGAGACAATGCTAAGTGTTCACTATCGTCAAGATTAGTTAGGAGACGGTTAGTAGCCCTTGTTAAAGCTCCTTGACGTGAAGACATTGAGGAAGTCATTATAAGCGAAAGTAAACGTACTGCTTTCTCCGTTTCAGACTTATTGTCCTGTGACTTCATAAACAGCAGCTTGGTTGTTGCACCAAACTTTACTGATTCGGACAATGCATCAGAATATTGCAGTTGCTAGTCGAAAATAGGCCTTTGAGTCAGTTCTCGGCACCGAATAATCACTAGCTCTCAGCAGAATGCTCGACTTCGTGAGAAAATCCCACACGGAATTTTTCGTAGTTGTCACAAGGCAATACCTCAAACTTGGGTAATTAAATCGTTTATACACATAAATAAAACATTAAAACAACACTAATATCGACAGAGAACTACTGACAAACAAATAAGGCAAGTTCAAGGCTATGAGGTGCTGTACCTATTGCTAAAGCGAGGCTTACGAAGGCATAAAAGTATTGTAAATAGTACTATTACAACATTAGTACTATGATAACAACAACTTGATAACAATGACAAGTAAGGGGATACGAACGATGGCGCCCGCACTGGCGCGTACAGTGGCCCAGATGCCGAGGGCTAGAATATCAGAAGAGTGAGATGCAGATGAGTCCTGCAGTAGGCTAAGCTAGGTATCGTATGTAGAGCGGCTGGCTGCACTTGCACATTAATCGATGAGGATAGCAAGTTACCTAAATATAGATGGTGGTAGTGACTAGGAACAAGATGGGATATCTGCGGAACACGGTCAGACGGCTGCTCTTGGGTAACGATATATCTACAACGTGAAGTTTGAGCATCGATGGGTGCCACCATTGCCTAAGAGATTGTAGACGAGAAAGATAGCGACTGAGAAATAAAAAGCCTATAGCGGCTTAACAAATACACAGCATAAATTGGCCGGCTGGCGGCCTTGTATGCATGGTGTACCGTGTGGGAGGAATTTTTACATGCCACCGATGGCGTTTCAGACAGAACGCATTTGAGGACAGCAGCCGCTACTGACAGCACACCGCAGACCAATTGATAAACAATAAACATTGACACGAGGGTAAGGATCAGGATGGTGATCAGGAGGATGCACTGGGCTGATGGAAAGCGCGACGTAGTGACGATGATGCTGAACTAATGTACAAATCGCAACTGTTCTTTAACAATGATATGATGAAGTTAATGTACAATAATGACTGCGTGCTGTATGACTTAACAAGTAGGATAACCTTAATTGGTGACACACGAGATCAATACGGTACAGATCTAAAGAGCCGGTGAACCCCAACACGAGTGAACCTGGATAGCCGACGAACCTGGGCATGGCCGAACCTGGACAACAATTAACGAGCCTATTTGTATGCATCTGGAGAAGGCGGTATTTGGCACAGGCCCAGCATCTCTACCGAAAACATTCATCCGCTACCGTCTCCATATCCTCTCAAAACCACATAACATCTGGCAGAAGACTGCTCTCGCAAACATCCACATGCCCTTCTTGTTATTGTACGCGTGATGACTTTTGGACAGTAATAACAAACAATGAGTTCAGATTGCAAAAATAGGTTTGCATAACAAGACTGTTTACAGCGATCGAAGATGTTAAGGACTACGACATTTGCTAGGCAACTTGAGAAATAGTGGATATGATCCTTAATACTGAAACATACAGTAGTAGAAGGATACAAATATATATAGAAATAAGCAGAAACTATTCTCGGAATAGTTGCTATACCCCATGTAGAATTTTGGAATAACAGCTGCATCGGTATGGGAAAACTTTCTGTTTACTATGATATGGTTTGTTTCGTTGTGGTACCCTTCACTTTGAGACTCCCACGCCCAGCGTCGAGGGTGGTGGATGTGGGACTGCGACTTACCTTGAATGTTCATGGTCGTCATGATAAACTCGGGAAGCCGCTCACCCTGTGCGTTCAATTCTAATCTATAGGTACCAATGTGACGTTCTTTAGACGTTCTTCTGGGTACACTGGAGGAGTATGGAGCATTTTAAAAACAAAAGCGTCTACGTGCCTTGTCGAAGCTAAGGCATCTTGAGAACGACGCGCAGAGTTCTTGCCCTCTTGTAGTCTCGTTGAAAATATACTACCAATGGAAGCGGTTACGACCGCCACAGCTTCATCGTTCATATTACTTTAGGTTTTCCTCAATAATAAATTTTTTATCAAGAATAACGGAAACAATTATAAGGTGAACTAGGACACTGCGTTTAAGCCAACAATTCTGCGGCACGCATATTTCCACTCATAAGGTGAATCGTCCTCCTAGATTGCGTCAACCTGTTACGATTTTTGGCCTAAAGATTAAATAGAAAGGCAAATAGTTTGGTGTTGATCAACTGCTTGCTGATAAGCTACGCTTTCCCTACATTTAAGCACCTGAGAGACCGCTGAATGCATATTACAACTTGGCAGTGACTGTCGAGGCTCCCTCACATGTCTTATCATTGTTCTTCTCTCTTTTTGTTTTAAACCAATGTGATTTCAGTTTGCTAACATCCAAAGATGTGCAGACGCGCATTCTATTCGCGTACCTCAGAGGACACGATAGCTGGAACGACTGAGATTCAGATGAGAGGGTTACTTGCTGTGTTACTGACATTGCAT
>UYYA01005543.1:0-17622 GCA_900624975.1 Angiostrongylus costaricensis | reverse complement strand
TTCTCTAGAACAGCCCCTCTTAAACAGGCTTTCATAGCTGCACTTACATCATTTAAGATGAAGGGTAGGATAAACGAGACCTTTTTATCGCTAGAGTTATCGTTTGGGGGCCTCGGATTTTTTCTAAACGTATCCCCATCTGCAGTTTCGTAGCCATTAGAAATGGCTAATTGCCGTGCCAAGTTCCGGGTCTCCTCTCTCTGCTCTCTTCCCGTGCACACGTTGGTTGCTGTTCGAAACATGTTTCTTATAAGCGCCCTTTTCGTGTGAGAGGGGTGAGAGGAGAGGTAATGAACCAAGATATTTTTACTACTTGGCTTTCGGTACCACTCTGTAATGCAGCCATTTTCTGACCGGTTAATTTGGGCGTTCAGGAATGGAATCCATTTTTCATCCAGTTTGTCTCGGGTGAACTTGATATACGCTGACTGTTTATTCAACAACTCGAAACATTTGACCATTTCCTCTTGCGTTGAGCAAAGGGCAAAACAGTCACCTATATATTTACAGTAGAGTAGCTGAGAGCCTTAGATGAATCACCAGTACTTCCACTTAGACATAAAGCAATGGCGAGACTAGGTGCCAGTAGTTGTCCCATTGCCAACCCACTTATTTGAGCGTAGTACTTTCCTGACCATCTGAAGATTGAGCAGCTCTTTTAAGCGTGCCATAAACTGCTCTGTTTTAAAGCTATACATGTTTATTTTTCCTTCGTGTTGTATAAAGAGTTCGAATATGGCTTGCAGTGCGGAGTCATTCGACACGTTTGTATAAAGGGCGGTAACGTCGAAGGACTCCATTACGTAAGCGCTTTTGGGCTGCGCAGTACGTAGACGATGCAGAAACATCTGGGTATTCGCAAGATGGGCTGGAATATGTTTCAGCAACTGGTTAAATATTAGGTTAAAAACCACGTTATCCTATCCGTTGGCCCGTCTACACAGCTAATGATAGGTCTAACCTTAAACAATGATGGCTCGGTAGACGCAAGATCATCGCTGAGTATTAACTTATGAATTTTTATAAGCAATTACAAGACGGGACATGTTGGTAAGTCAACTTATAGTTGAGAGGTAACTGATGGTTTTAAACCAGCAGCCCTTGCCATTTTACCCATTCATGGATCAATTTTCGGTATTTACTTTTAATTCCTTCTCAGATGATGTGCGATAAATTGAAGCATCTTCAAGATGCTTTTTCGTTATCTCAACATCTAGCTGATGTGGAATTACGATAAGCTTTCCACCCTTATCACTGACGGATAGCCTTGTGCTTTCCAACCTTTTCAGCTCTCGTACCTCTCGCATACCACGTTTTTGAACTTCAGTGGGGATGGATCTGTATCTTTTCGCGCAATAGTGATTAAAGGCTTTGAGAGTTTCATTCGGAAAAACCCGCAATTTAACATCAACTTCATTGTCGTCACCACAATAGGAAGTCGAGGCAGTAAATCGTTGTTTAATACAATACATTGTTTAAATTTTTAACAGATTTCACTTCTTTTTAACCGGGTAGCAACCACTGGTAGGTTGTTTACCCTGTTACTAAGCTGTCTTTACCTAAGTGGGCTGACAGTGGGTTATACGTGAACGAAAAGAAATATATACTTGTGAGAATCAGACAGTGTAAACCAAGAGAGTGGACCATATCTTCATGGAACTTATGCAATGGATCTTCTATCTCCTTTGAACAGCATTGATCTTTGCCTTCTCTGTTCACATTTGCGGTTGAGTCCTAGGGTATATTTGCGTAAATACGGGTGGCATATTTACAAGACATGCTTTCGGTTTCGGCTGTCGAAAGTCTGCGATCGACTAGGAAATGACGAACGGGTTTTCTCTCGCTACTAATGCAGACAAGTCTTAGGTCCGAAAAAGGCATGTAAAACATTGTGAGAGTAAGTAATGGGAAAAAGAGTCATTGCAGTAATTTAGAATATGAAAGTGTATTTGCTTTCATCTTGTAGAAACAAAAGATGTGGGGAGTTAAATAAGACAATAACTCTAGCGGCAATAAGGTCTCATTTATACTGCCCTTCATTTCAAATGAAGTAAGTGCAGCTATAAAACGTTGTTTAAAAAGAGCCGTTTTACAGAATTCGGTAACAATAATTAAAATACCACCAAGTAATCTAAGATGCCAGCTAGTTCGTAACCGCCTATACGACGGTCTATGTGCAACGCAAAATTGCATAATTTGGCCCAATGGTAAAGATGGTAAAGACGGTGATTGCATGAGCTCTGGTATAGTTTATCTGATCTCCTGTAAGGCGTGCGGAGTCGAATACATTGGCGAAACCGGTAGACCCCTCTGTGTCCGCATAAAAAAACACCTAGCTGGCAAACGTCTACCAAATACCCCACTAGGCACCCAGTATAGGACCCAGAGACACAACGGGGAGGACTTTGAAGTTCGTGTCACGACCTTCGGGCAGGAATTGAAAACACAAGCGCGCAAAACTCTTGACGCATTCTGGATTAATTCCAAGAGTCTGAAAATGAACCACAGGAAGGAATGCCTCATTATCACGCGTGGTATTGGGCAGTACACAAGCCTGTTATTTTGATGAGATGGGCACAACACGACTCCGTGTGAACTCTGTGCAGTTGGTCTCCACGTGGTATATTTAGTGGAAGACTCATAGAAAGCGGTGAGTGTGCAAAGACTCTGTGTTCAGTGTGATTAAAATTTTGGTTCAGCATTTTCTCTGTTTGGTTATGGACGTGTTTGGCCGTGTAGATTGGAATCAACTTGAGTTTTTCAGGCTCTGAGGAAGGCGAAATCCGCCGAAACGTCAGCTTGTACGTAAATAAAGAAATAAAGTAACACCTCGCGCTTGCCGAACAGAAGTAGAAAGAAAGTGATCGAATTCGGCAAGTGGTGGGATCGGGTGGGAATAGCGCAGTGATTGGTGATGCCATCGATCGGAAAATAAAGGACACTAGTTCGATCACCGCCCCAACATCCTTCTCCTGTCCTTGTGGGAGCCCAGCCCAGATATCTTTAAGAGTGCAAGGTAAATTGACTCGAACAGCATTCTATGACTTTCACAAAGAAGATAAAATCCTCGAGCAGCAGCTGAAACAGTGAGCAAATTATTTCGAGGCAGTCGGTGACGATGAACACCAGGAAAGCGAATCGAATTGAAGAATTATTGAGGTCGGCACAGCAGATGTTTTGACGGATAATGGGATATAAAATATGTAAAATAAAGAAGTGATGGGATCTGCACAACACTTACTGTCGGTTCAGCAAAAAAAATTATTAGGTGACTCGAATGCGCGGTAAATAGTATTCATCCATTGTCATGAACCAGAATTGCTCAGTAAGCCAAGCTCGGTCATTGCTGCTAAGTGTAAAGCACATCTGGCTCATTAGAAAAGAACTACAAAGTAATTAAACACTATTGGTTTTCTATTAACCTCGGCATTGATCGAACAATTTGATGTATGCTTGGTGAACAGAGGGTTGTTATTTTTCTTCATTTGTGAGCAAGCTGACGTTTCGGTGGATTTTGCATTATTCAGAACCTGGAAAGGTCACATTGGCTGCTTTCACCTTAGCCAAGAGCTCCATAGCAAAACAGTGGAAGTGGGAAGCCATGATTTCAATCATATTGAAAAGAAAATGGTTCTTTGCACACTCACTTCTTTTCAGAAGTCTTCCACTGAGTACTTCACATGTGAACCAACGCACAGAGCTCAAGTGAAAGCGTAATGTACCTTTTTCGCACTAAAATATTAGCCTTAAATACTTCGAGAGATCACACTTGTTTATTAAGAATTCCTCTCCGCGGTTCAAGTTTGGATTTTTTTTCCAGAGGGCTTGTGAAGTTTGCGTGCTGAAGTTTTCGATTCCTGTGTGAGGAAGGAAACTAACACTTCAAAATCTTCTCATTATGTCTCTGTGTCCCATGCGCGCTATATGGAACATTTGGTTTACATTCCAAGAATGTCAACTACTGAATCATGGAACCACTCGTGCTAATTGCTCTTTCATATTGTGTGAGGAGTTCGAGTATGGCTTGTATTGCGGAATTATTCGATAACTTAGTATAAAGAGCGGTAATGTCGAAGAGCTCCATCACATACGTATTCTTAGGACGCGCGTTATATAAACGATCCAGGAACATGTGAGTGTTCGTAAGATGGTCTGGAATGTGTTAATGGGTCGGTGTTAGGATTAAAACCCACGTTATTCTATACGTTGTCTATGCCAGCGCAACTAATGGTACTTCTAACATTGAATAGCGATCGGTCACTAGACATAAGATCATCAGAGGATATTAACTTGTGAATTTTGGTAAGTAAGTATACGACGAAACATGTTGGCAAGTAGATAGACAACTGATGGTCTAAACCAGCTTCCTTTACCACTTCAACCCTCGTTGTTTGTTCAACCCACTTGTTGTTCAATATTCGGCATTGACCTTTGAAATCTTTCTCATATAAAGGTGGTAAAAGAAAGTATCTTAAAATGCTTTCTCGTAATTTTGTTAACCATATTAGCTCTCGTATTTCCCATTTACCATATCTTTGCACTTGTGTAAGGTCGGAGCGATATTTGTTTGCGCAATAACGACTAAGTGCTTTGAGAGTTTCGTTCGTAGAGATCCAAAACTTAACATCAACTTCATTCGTAGGGTCTTACTGCCCAAGGAACGGTCAAGCAGATGGTTGTGGTAACGTCCCTACTACTTGTTGTTCGCTCCTATTCAGGACTTCAACTCTAGCTCTGTTGCGGAGTCCATCCTGAATTCGTTTAAATCGTTTAATCTGGTCGAGTATATTTTCTCCAGGAATCCTAAGGTAACTCAGCCATAGCGTTCGGAAACCTTAAACATGTGCAGTCGTTAACACAATTAACTAAGAGGAATGTTTCCGCATACAAATTTGATGTCAATTTACCTGCTTGGAAGGGATGATATGTTCGCCTGGCCTAGAATGGCGTGAAACCAGCGTTATGGCACCGAACCTCTAATGCTTTCTTTTTCCTCGCCCGTGGTGCGAATATTTTCTTGTTAAGGTTATGTGCGACTGGTAAGAACAGAGTGGATGTGCATTTTTGGCTACCACCTAGTTCGCACAGAAATTTCATGCCTCTGTGCCACTGTGCCGGTTAACATCATCTCCGGTTGTTCTTTGTGCCCTTCACGTTTTCCTCTATCACCTCTAAGAAAAGAATGTGTAGTGTCGTTCATTTTCTTATTAACCAGAAAACGTATACGTTTAAATCCACGGCTGTTGTGTCTGTATGCATCGCGTTAGAACCACGTAAGTGCAAGATGAAAAACAACTCAGTTTTGCTACGATTCTTCATCACGCGTTCCTTAGCGCAAAACCAATCAGAGTACAACTCTGCTCGCCGCCGTACCTGCAATCTGCGCTTCCAGAAGCCACCTTTAAACTCTTTCACATCTCAGGTGAGTAAGTTAAGGAAAATCTCTGCTGGAAACCGCACGATGATATTGTAGATGAAAAAAGAGTTGAGGTAGTTCTAGTGCAGAAAAGAAGCGATAGAAAACTTGCAAACGAAAAAGAAAACAGTTATCTATTGGTACAGGAAATTGTAACATGCTTCTACCCTCACTTCATCCATTCTTCCATTCATTCCTGTGTGCATCTTCATAGATTTGGATGGTTTTCTCATTGCATATTGTTGTCGCCATAAAAATTTGCATTTAATTGGCTAGGAAGAAAGGTATGACACATCGAGTACTAAAAATAAGTCCTATGCCTGCTAGCAATTTAGAATCTAGAAGCAACTTTTCTGTCAAGTGGTAAAAAAGGAAGGCACATAAAGCCATATTTGTCTATCTATCTGACTTAGAGACCGATCTCTTGTCGTTGCTACATTTGGTGGAACTTGTAGCGGCAAATACAGCCGGCCGGATTTGGATGACATAGGTTTATTCACATTCATGTGCAAGAGTCTTAATATAAATGTCTTCTTAGCTTAAATTTCCTGGTGTACAACAAGCCTTGAGGTCCAGGAATGTTCTCTTTCCAAGATGATTTCATAAGGCATAGGTGTTGGGTGAGGAAAAAAGAGCATTATGCAATATTTCCTCATTATTTTGAAAATAAGAAAAGGCGTTTCATGTGCTTGTGGATCTTCTTCCTAGTATGTTACTTCCTTTTATGTACTTAACGATAACAAAGCCTTTTTTTCGGCCAATGAATACAGTTTTCACTTGTTTTGCTACTGTCACTGTTTTGAATTAAAAACAAGAACGACGAATAGGATGTGTAACAATAGAATCATTTTACCGACCAGGCGAAAGCATTGTAGATATTCTTTCTGTTCTCGTACATTCTCATTTCACATTAATTCTTGCCACTATGGCTTTATTACCTTTTATGCCCGCCTTTCTTCAACGAAACTGAACCGTACAGGAAAAGTGCATGAACTTTTTATCATCGTTATCACATTAAGAAAAGGAAAGCAGGATTGAAACTTTTGTTGCCACCGTCCAAAATGATAGCAGCACTGAAGTTTTCTCCAGTTCCTTATCCCTAAACGGTGGCTAGGTGGGTAATTACCGAGCAAAAGAGAGAATATGCAAGATATGATCTAAACAACTGAAAAACCTTCCGCGAGTCCTCATGAGCACACAGCTTTGACTTCCACATGTTACCTTTCTGAAGGCAAGGTTTCCAGTCAGTAGAAGACCAGCTAGACCATGCTGTTGTTTAAGAACGGTAACCTCCATAATCTCGCCAACTATCGCCGAACCTGCTTGCTGTCCGTCGTCTACAAACTTTTCACTCGTGTTATCCTAAACAGGATTTGGAGAAAACTGAGCGAGGGCAACTGTGTGGGCAAGCAGGGCTTCGGAAGAAACTGAGAACGATGGACCACATCCATACAGTAGCAAAACTCGTTGAAGTATCACGAGAGTACAAAAAACCGCTCTGTCTCACTTTCATCGGTTTAAAAAAATTTTTGATCAGTTGATATAAAAGCAGTCATAGAAGCCCTGAAAAACCAAGGCCTCCCTACTCAGCATAAGAAAATCTTCGTGAGCTGTATAGAAATCTCACAACCAAAAGACAACCAGTCTCAGGCAGGATTAACATCGATGTCAAAAGAGTGGTAAGGCAACGCGATGCCACCTCGCCAAAATTATTCACTGCATCCCACGAAACATCATTTGAACACTGCGATGGGACAACGTGGGAGCGAAAATCGTTGGCCGAAGATTATACCATCTTAGCTTTGCTGATGATATCGTTCTTTAACAGCAAACATTAACTAGACGAAAACGAAGACGAACGAATCCCTGCCAACTTTGACAAGGCCTGTGAAATGATTGGATTTCGACGAAATCTTACAAAAACGATGTCTATTAAGAGCGGAATGGTTTCTTATGCTGCATTCACACTGAACGGTATGAATATCTCCAAATGCTTCAGCTGCCCCTAAATAATTCGAAAAGCCAACATAATGAACGACTTATTTCCAGAGCTAAGCAGAAGGAAAAGAGTGGCTTGGGTGGCCTTTCAAGTGCATCGAAGATATAGTCAGGAGAACAGAGAACTTCCCACCCAACACCCGCCTTTTTGACTCTGCGATTGTTCCTGCCTTAACGTAAGCATCAGAAACTTCATCGATGTGTAAGCAGAGTGAAGAAACACTTAGTGCTATAGAACACGCATTCGAACGGTTAATCTTCCACTGGAATCGACTTAATGTGACAACAGACATACATAATGTGACAACAATAAACTGCGGCTCCTGAGGAACATTGAACATATTTTTCTTTATCGCCCATAATCTAAAAAGGAATTCAGAAATGGAACTCCACTCACTCGTACTTGTAACAGTACCGCTCTGAGGAAGGCGAAATCGCCGAAACGTCAGCCACCAACCAACAACACCAACAGCAACAACAACAACACCGACAACGATAGCGAAGACTTATACCAAACTCGCATCAGCTAAAAAAGATCAGTTTATAAGATCAAATCAATAAACATATCAACTATCTACGCCGAGCTTTATAGAAAGTCGGACTTTTGAGTTAATTCAGAAGTTAGTGCCGAAATCTGAATACGGAATGAGTCGAAGTGGCGAGAACATCAGGTCTAAAACCATTAGTTATTTCGCGACTTAAAATCGAATTACCAACACGTTAAGTCTTGTATTTGCTTGTCGAAACTCACGAGTTAGTTTTTATAAGCAAGTACAAGACGGAACATGAGTCATAAGTTGGTATGCACTGTTGAGCTGGCGTCCAACGATCCCTCATCGTTCAGTGTTAAACTCATCACCAGTTGTCTAGGCAGGGCTACGGATAGAATAGCTTTGTTCATAAGCATAATTCTCATCCAGCTACCAAAATACAATTTAGCCCACCTCAGGAATACCCAATCTACATAAGGCACGTCCTATCGGCGTGCGCATGTTGGAGTCCTACGACGTTACCATCCTTCATGCACAGCTATGTCGAAAGACTATGCAAGCAATCCCCGAACTCCTTATGGAACACGAAACAGCAATAAGTATGTACAGGTTGTAGATTCAGCAGCTAATAACCCACCTAAGAGATCTTAAACCTTTCATTTACCGCCTTTTTCTTTTTAATGGCAGGGTATGTTGCGAAATATAACTCGTATATTAACTGGGTTCAATGCCGATTTGGGCTCCCCAGATAAATCTCGCTAACGGGTGATTGCTGATGGCAAAAGATCAATAGAACTAGCTGAGAGACAGGCAAAACGAAGGACCCGGATGGTGTGGTGGTGAAGTGCGCTACTCCACGGAAAGGACAATAGCGCGCGTTCGTTCCTCACCGCATACACCTACGGTCCGGAGTTTTGCAAATATCTCAGCATTATATACACTTAAGAAAGTTCCTAAACTGCCCAATCTTGAAACGGTCTGAAATATATTGTGCACCAATTACAGGGTTGGCAATGGGAGAGTGTCGAACACCGAGCCTTGCCATTTCCTTTACGTTTGAGGTGAAAGCAGGAGTAATCGACCACCATTTTCTCGTCTGCTCCACGCAGGAAGAGGTGGTCAACTGCTTTGAGCTATCAAATAAACAATCAGAGCACATTTAATCAACCTGTCCGAAAACGACTATACCACCAAATGGTACAGAAAGCCAAACAACGAAAGCATATTGTTCTTTGGCTCATTACCTCTCCTCTCGCCCTTCGTACAGCAAAAAAATACTGATAAGAAGCATGTTCCATGCAGCCTCCAGCGTGTGCACGGGAAGGGAGCAGAAGGGAAAATTTCTGGGATTGGGACGAAAAAATAGCGATTTCGAAAGGCTATGGGGCGCTTGAGATAGGTTTAGAAGAAAAACACTCCCCAAAACGAGAAATCTGGTAAAAAAAAATAGGGTCCCGTCATCCCACCCTTTATTTCAAACGAAATAAGCACAGCCATGAAACGTTGCCTAGAATGGGCCGGTTTAGGAAAGCCGGTATCAGTGACTGAAATACCTCCGAACACTCTAAGACGCTAGCTAGTTCGTAACCGTTTGTATGACCATCTGAGCGAAATGCGCAATTACGTTATTTACCCTAACGAAAGAGACGGTAATAACTTCATGAGTTCGGGTGGTAAGTACATTAAGCGAATACATTTTCGAAACGGGTATACTGTTCTGCGCCCGTATTAAAGAGCACCTGAATGGCAAGCGTAAAGTTGAAGAAAACATTCCACTAGGAGCGTATGGGACCCACGGAAATAACGGAGAAGATTTTGAAAAAGAAGTTATAATCCTCGCACAGAAATCTAAAAGTTTGGTGCGTAGAAGTTTTGAAGCGTTTTCAATAAACTCTAAAAATCCAAGAATGAACCGCAAGGACGAGCGTCTTTTGATCGCGTGTGATCTCGCACCGTACCCTGGATAGATTTTTGACCTGAGCCCTCACATTTCGCACTCATGTAAAGCTCCGTGCGGCCGGTCTCCAATAATATTCGGAGGACTTGGGTACATTAAAACGGTAAGTGTTTAAAAGGAGCTGTTGCGATTAATCAGTTGCGTGTTTTGCCAGCTGAAGTTATGATAGCGTCTGACTGGGTGGATTGCGTTTCAATTTAACTCTTGGAGGCTCTGAGGAAGGCGAAAGCGCTGAAAGCTCAGTTACTGTATATTAATAAATGGTATAGTAACAACCTCGTATATGCTTTTCAAAGAAAACGGAGCTTTATAGCTTTTTTGTCCCATCTGCCAACCGAGATCACTTCATGTTCCGGTAGAAAACACAGTTTTTTCCTCATGAAAATTTTTTTCTTTTCCCTGTGGTTTTGAAATTTCGCGATTAGCGATTGAATTTCCAAATGGTATTTGGAAATTGGCTGCCACTGTTGACCATTTTCTTCTTCGAAAACTTTGATATCCCACAAAATTCGCCCACATTTTATTCCTTCTTTCTTCTGTGTAGATATTAATAGTTTCGATTTTCAGTGTATACGTCTTCGTATTAATGGGCATGTGTGGCGCAGTGGTCGGAGGTGCCCTGCAACACACACGTGGAATCGATCCCTGCGCCCATGGCTCACCAAGCCTTCCGTTTCTGCGGGGTCAGCAAATTGGTACCAGACTTGTCTGGTAGGAGAGCAGCACCGGCTCGATACATCGGTAGGCTACCCGCGAGTCGTTGTAAAGACCAAGATATGCATTCAGTCACCTCAAAATGAAGTCGAATGCATGGCCTATCCCTCAGGTATTGATCAACACCGAGAGCTCTTTCTTTTTTTTACGTCTTCGTGTTGTTCTATGTATAATAAAAGCACATGAATACAAGTTTGGTTTATGATTTGTTGCCTACACTTCTTTATGAATCCAATACAACAGATTCTCTCTTGCTGGTAGCTAACCCTTTTACCTCTGTTCACCTTCTAAATACATTACACAATGATTTTTTTATTGTGGTACACTGTTTACACGTGCATTTCTTATCACTACGTTGTTCATGTCTTATCACCATTGTTATCTAATCGTGGAACTCCGTTATCAAGAATATAGGATTTAATCATAACCCAGTAAGACCCATTTCATCGGTTCAACGCACACCACACGCACGTGCAACCTCACCCTGTTTAGTTTGAGCGGAAAAGAGGAAGTCAACAGCTGAATAGCTCCAAAAGCTGATGAAGCTATCAAGGCTGTAATTTTTTCCGCAAGAAGACAACCACGTCTTCGTGAACTTTTTAACAGCTACTAAGGTGAGGTTCTTTGCGATTTCATACGCGCAGATGTAAGTCCTCAGACACGATTGTCAGGTTTCTCACTATAATCCTTAAAGAAATACGAAGCGGTCCATGTACGTCAAGCGAGCAAAACAAATTAGCTAATTCCGGAACCCCACAAGTAAAGCAGAGACTTTTCTGACATCTTCTGGACTCACTACAGCGGTCAACTAGGAGCAGCTCCCATAGATGACCGCTAATCCCAGCCATTAGCGATCGTTTTTTGTATGCATCCATTCAGTATGAAAATTAATTACTAATCGGAATTCGTCTTGCACGCTCGATAGACAGTTGGCGGTGATAGTGTTTCGATAACTAGTGTACTGAAGCTGGGAACTTAACAGGATAAAAAAAGGATGAAGCTCTCGGCGTTGATCGATCCGTGAGGGAACCGCCATGCATTCGATTTCATTGAGCATCTTTGGAGGTAACTATCTGGAATGCATATCTGGCACATACAATGATTCGCCGTTGCCTACCGATGTATGGAGTCAGCGCTGCAATCCTTCGAGACAAGTCTGGTACCAGTTTGCCGAGCCCGGATGTATGGAAGGTTTGCTGAGCCTGGAGCGCGCTGATCGATCGATCCAATATTGCACCTCCGTATTGCACCGTCCTCTGCACTGTTTCCATAGCACCGTCAAGTTTCCAACCTGGTGAGTGTAGCTCAGTGATGAGGGCGCCTTTCATCATTGCGCTACCCGCATCAAGTTGGAAACTTGACAGTGCTATGGAAAAAGCTTTACTCTATTGTTCCAATGGTCTGTATAAGCGACTTCCTATTAATCTCAGCATTGATCAAATAGTTCTAGATATTTTTGTTGGGCGAACACGAGTTATTACTTTATTCCTTACTCCGTTAAAGCTGACGTTTCGGCAGTATCGCCTTCTTCAGAGCCGTTAATAACGTACCATCCACTGAGAAAGAACAGCTGATCGGAGTCACATATGATCGAGAAATCGATGAGGTCTGTAAAAGGATAGGAACTCTCGGCGTTGATCAATCCCTGAGGGATGCGCCATGCATTCGACTTCATTAAGCATCGTTTGGAGGTGATTGAATACACATATGGCTTTTACACTGACTCGCGGTGGCTTATCGATGTATCGAGTCAGTGCTGCTATCCTCGCAGACAACTCTGGTACCAATTTGCCGACTCCGGAAGGATGGAGGGCTTGGTGGGCCATGGGCGCAGGGATCGATTCCACGTGTGTGTCCCATCGTCCCCTCCAACCACTGCGCCACACGCGTCCTATGAGGTCCATATAACTTTTAAATAGTGCTGATTTCATCCTGAGTCTTGTTCGAAACAAATTTTCAGGAAGCTGAAGAGAGACATCAAAATGAGGTTTTTGTGCTGTAGAGACTCAAAATTTCATTTTATGAGAGCAAATAAGCTTCAGTATTGTTTAAGGAAATCCGTAGCTGTCAACCGTTTACTGCTATAAGTAAATTTCACTGCAATCCGAGATATTTCAGCTCGTACTGAAAGGGTGAATTATTTCCGGGAACATAAGAAAAGCCCAATTCACGAGGGGTACACCGTGACTGCGACTTATCATTGCAATTGCGTAAAAAAGTTGAACAAGTTATTAACAGGTTTTCGAAGACCGGTATAGATAGAACCTAGCAATGTGTAAGCTAACCGCTCTGTTGAATAGTTTTTACTGCTTTCCCTTCTATTATTCCACTCATCTCTGCCTATGAGACTGAAGACTACGGGCGTTCACTGTCCGTCCACGCTCTTGCTGTGCCATATATACAGGAAAGGTAGAGAGTAGAGGTTAAGAATGATGCTCTGCGTTCTCTTCTGCTTGCTTGTCCTCAAAGTGAACATACACTAAGTGGTTAAGGGAATGGCATCTTCATGATTTCTGGTATTAGAGAGATCTGTAAACCAAAATAATACCAGCTGGAAGAGGTAACTTGTCAAGCCTTGATTTTATCTGTCATCACCTTCCCCGTTAATTATTTCGAACTATGCAGCAATTTTGAAAAAATTCAAAGTATCGAAATGTGCGCTTTTTACTGCATATGTGGTAAAGCAGTTAAGCGCTTCGAAGTGGAATTCTATTACCCCAAGTTGGCCACAAGTTTGATAATGGCTATTTTGACTCAGATTTATTAAAAACAGACGTGAAAAGTGACAAAGTCGTAGAAATTGCATCTTAAATGACATGAATTTCGACTTTCTAATGCGGAAATGCAGCTGTGAAAGTCCCCACCGTACAGCTGTGTAACATGATTTCAGCACAAGCGCTCACATTCTGGTGAACGACCGTATAAGCGTCCATTCCATCCAAAGACGTGCACAGCCTCGTCAATCTTGCGAACTCATGTTGAGAAAACACACTGCTGAAAGGTCGTTCAAGGTGAAGATACAACACCGTTTTCAACCTTTCTAAAACAACTTAAGTTGGAGAATTCGCTTACAGTGTACACACTGTGAAAGACCATTCGCCCTGTCACCACCGTGCTAATGGCAGCTTCATTTGGTGGACATTACAGTAGAGCTAACTTACTTTATAGAGATCATTCTCCATGAATATCAAATATCCTCTATTTATACACGCACTTGCTCACACTGCTTAGTCATTTTGCAAGGTAAAGTTCTCTGCAAACCTTCCCCATGACTAAACTTACTCTGAGAGCTTCTGGCAATGCTTTTACTTGATTTGAGCATTCGCCGTTACCGTACATTGCTTCAATCAGCCTTATCAGATTGTACCTCTTAAACAAACTTCCATCACCTCTTTCCCACTCCGTCTATTTATTTGTCACCATTAGTTACTCGGCGCTTGGTGACTTCATCGCATTTCTTTGTACTCACTGACTACTCCGCTTAATGTAGTACGATAGAGTTTCACAATGATTTCGAGATATTTGCAAAACTTCGACCCTACGCCAGATAAGCAGTTTCGTCAGTTAACTCCAGATCGCTTCACACCGGCTCTTACAGTAGCCATCTTTGTTCTGGCCGTTGTATTTCCCACATTTCTGTATGTCATCATATCGCCAATGCTGTACTGCTATAATTGCTATAAATGTTTATAATGCAAGCTTGAGATTGTGCTCTGTTACAACATACGAAAAGTCCAGCCAGGCACATTCATACAATGACGAATAGTCGGTCTGAGTTAGTCACTCTGACAACTAACTATTCAAAATATTTCACAGCGTAGTTAGTTTTTTATTTACTTCCAAATCTTTTTCATGGCAGGTATCATGTTAAAAATACTTCGATTTGCGTGCTTGAATGGCTCGTTTTCACAGGTTGTGCAAGTTCCAGCATCATTTCCGCTTCTTTGGAGATTTGCTAGTTCAGCCATCGTGGTTTACGGGAATCGCGAAGTCAGCCTTGCCAAAGTCTGCCCCTGGTCGTCACCATCACAAGCAGTCGCAGACCTTGTGGATCAGAGGGAGACATCATGCGATTAGTTTCATATCAAGACGGTGATGGGTCCTGGTGTTGGTTAACTCTTAACTAGACTTTCTGATAAAAATGAACTCTTTCACTGCTTGGGAGATCATGCCAAGAGGCGATTTTCCCGACTGTACATCGCAGCGCGACACGCAAGAACACCTCCAGCCACGATGAGGCCGTAAACCGTCGGAAGGTTGTGAAATATAGCTACAATGATCCCGAGATAACTCAAAAGACCGATTTTCTATAAACCTCGGCATAAATAATCGATATATTCATCTATATGTTCCTATTAACTGATCTCGTTGAGCTGATGAGGGTAGGTTTCACAAGATGCTGAGATGTTCGCAAGTCTCCGGATCGCAGGTGCCTGTGGTATTACCCTTTTCGGGGGCTAAATTATAGACCACCATACCACACAGGTTCTCGGTTTTTCCTTCTCACACCATGCTTTAACCTGTAGGTGATGTCAGCAATCACCCGTCAACGGGATTCATTTGAGGAGCACAAATCGGCATTGAATCCACTAAAGGTGAAACTGTACTACAAATTACAATGAAGTCCTGCTCATTCTCTTTTAAGACAAGGATTTCTTCTACTTATATTGCAAAGCCCACCGAAAACACCTGAAGTGCTGAATTTTTCAAATATCTCATTCTCGAGGTGCGGAATCTTGCAAATATCTCATCATTACTGTAGTTTTATTTCACATTACACCCTGCCACTACATGTGTATGGCACTGTAAGACGTCACCGTTTCCAAGCCACTGGCACATTGCTTGGCGTTTTTGTTAACCCATTATGTGGTGGATAAGTGGACTGTAATAAAAAGCAGAGGTGAATATACATTTACATGTTCTTAATAGGTAGACACCAGATTGTTAGCGTACTATTTATTCCACTGTCATACTAAAACATTTGGAAATTATGATTGATAGTAGTAAACTTGACTATAAGAATTCATAAGAAGCTAATCCATAGCTCTCCAAGATGGTGTATTTGATTCAAACATTTGATAGACGTTTCACTGTCTGCCTCCAGGTGCCAGAAAACTTAGCAAGTGTAATGGCTGAGTATTGCGACACATTCAATGCCATCCATGCCAACAAACGCAACCGAAAGCTCAAATCCAGATGATGACACTTTTCGTTACATTATCTTTGTCACAATATATTACCTTCGCCAACCTTCAATGATCACCGCTTGAATCACGCTTGATTGAGCAAATCAATGTGGCTTCTATACAAGGTATCGTAATCTTTTCTCCATCGTATCTGTCTAGTATTTATCATCCAGAGAGTTCTTAGCAAGTGTTCATGTCAGAAAAACTTAGTTAACAGGTCTACTTTATCCGCGACTGAATAGCGCAGGCATGAATACTTGTAGAGAATGATCACTTCGCTTTTTGGATACTTAGATGGTGTGGCCTCATATATCGTGTGGACTCTGGTACTTCACCAATTCCTTTTTAAACTGATAAAACAGCATGTGATCCGCCTTTGCCTTTAATGGATATGACCTGCTGGTGGAGTTCAGACCAATTCTACGTTTCATATATTGTGTGGACTCTGGCACTTCACCAATTCATTTCGCTGTCTTGCAACCGTCATCGATAGAAGTGGCCGAGTTAGTGTATGAGTGTCGTTGACGTTGAGATTTGACTGTCGATTTCCTTGGGGCTTTGTTTGAAACTTCAATACTGCCGCGCTACGGCGTTCTCAGGTTAAGACTATAGGCAACGTTTGTTCCTGAGAATTGAAGAGATGTTTGCTGCCTTCTGGTGTTCTTTTAGGTCGGCGCCGATTCCTGCGATTGTCCGGCTAACAAATCCAGGACGACGTAATAAGCCAAAATCTCATGCTTTCTTAAACAAAAACCAACATTTCAGCCTTGATCCACCTCAGTGGGATGGCCAATACCAATTTTCCTCTCTCTTTTCTCACTTCAGACTTTGACAGTTTTTGCCCAGCGAGGTCCAGTCCACTTCTTATTAATATCAAAAAATCTAACAAGTGATCTTTTCTTCTGTCAGGTGTTAGTTGCAAAAAACATTTACAAAAGCTTGATGAGATCAAAACTCAAAAATGGAAACAATGCAATAAAAGAGATCTTTTCAGGAGGGATGCGATGGTGTTCCCACTGCATCGTCGTGCTCGTAGCTGTTGCTCTACGTGGGGCATTTCAAACATTGAAATTTTGATTTTCGATACTTTTAAGAATCGTGATAACATGTAACATATTTAAATTTGGCAAGACACTGTTTAAATATTATATATACGTAGTAATATTTCGAAACCGACCTTCTCTAAACCTCGGTGTGACTAATCAATATGTATTCTTTCTTGATAAGCTTGCACGAGGTTGATAAATATATTTATTTTCGGCTAACGTTTCGACGTCTTCGTCTTCCTCAGAGCCGGTGATCCGAGTCGATGGTCCATGCTTGTTGTTCGCCTCGACGTTGCGTCTTCGCCTTCCTGTCGAGCCAGATCTTCCTCAGCGAGCCATCTTCTCGAATGAGGCATCCTCACATCACTCAGACCATCGACTCGGATCACCGGCTCTGAGGAAGACGAAGACGTCGAAACGTTAGCCGAAAATAAATATATTTATCAACCTCGTGCAAGCTTATCAAGAAAGAATACATATTGATTAGTCACACCGANTTTAAATATTATATATACGTAGTAATATTTCGAAACCGACCTTCTCTAAACCTCGGTGTGACTAATCAATATGTATTCTTTCTTGATAAGCTTGCACGAGGTTGATAAATATATTTATTTTCGGCTAACGTTTCGACGTCTTCGTCTTCCTCAGAGCCGGTGATCCGAGTCGATGGTCCATGCTTGTTGTTCGCCTCGACGTTGCGTCTTCGCCTTCCTGTCGAGCCAGATCTTCCTCAGCGAGCCATCTTCTCGAATGAGGCATCCTCACATCACTCAGACCATCGACTCGGATCACCGGCTCTGAGGAAGACGAA
>UYYA01005542.1:0-17625 GCA_900624975.1 Angiostrongylus costaricensis | reverse complement strand
TCTTATTCAATCACATTCATTCACACATTCACATTCACCCTTCAGTAATCAGCAGATTATTGTATCTCGTTTCTCAGCTTGTCTAGGGTGCGATGTCAGTAGTGGCAGGTGTTACCAAATGCGTTCTGTTTGCAACGCCATCGGTGGCATGTACCATTCCTCCCACAATGTACACGCAATGTGTATAACGCCGCTAAGCGGCCAACTTATGCTATATATTCTGCTAAGCCGCTATAGGCTTATCAGTTTTGTAGCCACTTATCATACTGGCCCTTGACCCTTAGGCAATGGTGGCACCCATCGATGCTCAAAGTTCACGTTGCTGACATAGCGTTATTCACGACCAGCCGCCTGACTGAGTTCCGTAGATGACTCATCATTCACTGTCCATAGCATCGTCAACGCTCATGTAACTTACAGTCCTCATCGATTCACTAAAATGCTCCTCATCGCTGTTGAAATCTTAGCTTGGCCGAAACACGGCCAGTCTGTAACCCTCACCACCTCAGCATACTGTCTCCCTCTCCGCGGCATACAGTCTCCTTCCTCCGCTCCCAGCATACTGTCTCCTTCAGCCGCCGCACCGGCCGCGGATAGACGCGGTGCGGCGCGGCATCGCTTACGGCTAACCAAAGGCTGCTTCGTTGTAATCGCATTATTATTGTTAATATTGTATTAATGGTATAATAATGTTTGAATGCCACTGCCTCATTGTTAGCCTCACTTCACTACAGGCCTTAGCACCTCAGAGCTCTAACTTGTCTCATTCCTCTACTATTACTTCTCTATCGTTACTATTATGTAATTAGTGTTGTGTTTATTATTAAAGGTTTAATTACTTTGAAGCTGGTAGATCAACATACAACAACTAAAAGACCCGCGTGGCTAATATTCTACATCAATCTGAACCGCTACACTTCGCCGCTAACCATTTCGTTACAGGTGTATAGTATCAATGTTTTCATCCATATGAAAAAGTCTGGTACCAAATTACCTGCGCTGGACGGATTATAGGCTTGGTTAGTCTGAATCACAGGCAGAATCAACAAAAAATAGTATCGCAGGGCGCCTGTAACCGTTTCCCTACGTGCATATTTGTGGAAGAGACGCGCGTAGCGCAGCGGTCAGAGACTCCTTGCAATACACATGAGATCGATCCTCGCCTTCGGGCTCAACGGTCTCTCCTGGTTCGGGAAATTGGTGCCGGGCTTGTCTGAGAGGAAAGCTGCCCTGGCTTCATACATCAGAAGACCACCGCAAGTCATTGTAAAAGTCACCCCTCCAATGTTGTTTAATGAAGTCGATTGATTGGCGCATCCCCTTATGGACTGATCAATGCCAAGAGCTCTAACTTTTTATTTTGTACATTTCACTCTATTCATAGAACCTTTCTTATGACTTGTAGAGTTCGTTGCTGTGCTTTTTACATCCGAGATTACATCCAAGAGATTATGCTGGGGCATCCACAACCAGTAAGGACAGCTTGTCCAAGTATCCAAGTCCAATTAAGTGATTACGACACCAATAGTTTGTTACACCGATTGTCGAAAAGCTAAACATCGCTTTCAATTATTTAGAGATCTCAGTTCCAACCAACTGCGACGTGGTGAAACAAGTGCCAGACATGGAGCGATTCAGAAGAGTTAGACACTTGTCGCACAGTTGTTCTGGAAGACGTACTACTTGGAGAGCAGGACGAGCTGAAAACGTGGTCATTTCCCTGTGTTTTCACTTATGATCGTTGGTTCGGTACATCAATTGTGCACATTGGCAGCGATTAATATAGTCAGTCTTTTGGACATCATTACAGCATGTTTTTTTCCGCTTTTTTCCGCTTAATTTTAATCCAGAAAATCTCAGCTCATAGTCTGGAAATATATGCCCACGTGACAAACACTCTATTTTTACTAAAATTAAATTCTAATTTTTTGAAATCCGCTACATAAGCTCACTTTCTTGCTACAGCGTTTATATTTCAAGCATAAAACCAATTGGTTCGAAAACATTTTGTTTAGCAGAACGCGATGGTGTTCCTTCTTGTATCCTTCATGTTTGAAATTCCATAATTTCTCAACCAGATTTCCAATTTTTTAAAATCTTGATTCTAAACATCTTTAAATTCGAAAGCCTACTTGAATAATTGGACCTCCCGTCCTCACTAGGGTCCCAGCGTAATCTCCATTTTTCGGAGATTTGCTGCTTAAGCCGTTCTGGTTCCCTGGAGTGCCGAGGTTAGCCTGGCCAAAGTGCGATAAAGAAAAGTAACTCCTATGAACGTGTGAAGTTTCAAACTCCTAAAATAATTTTTATTGAGACCACTGGTTGGATAAAATCAATTTCGCGGCGAAAGGGCTAAAGCTTCGTCATTTCACCGATTATATCCTGTATATGTGATTATACCTGCAGCCTCAGCTTAACTGGGTTCGTTGCCGATTTGGGTCCCCCAGATCAATCCCGCTGACGGGTGATTGCTAATGGAAAGATGGATAAAACTAGCCGAGGCACAGGCGAAACAAAGGATCCGCATGGTGTGGTGGTGAACGCGTTACTCCCGGAAAGGACAGTAGCGCGTTCGTTCCCCACCGCATACACCTGCGGTCCGGAGTTTTGAAAGTATCTCAGCACCCTTGAAGTTATATTTCGTAGTATACCCTGCCATTAAAAAAAGAGTAGGCAAAAAATAACAAGTTAAAATTGGAATAAAAACGGTTTCATTACGACCTTCTTATTGAGATTTCCTGTGGAAGCGATTACTGAGACGATATCGAACATTTGGTTGATCGACACCTTTTTGATTTTTTTCACCTCTTTAAACATTGTATATTAGCGAAGCGTTGAACGAGCACGATTTCAGCGTTACGAGACGATGATATCCACAAATCCACAGTTGATATTGCCGACTAGCGTTGGAAACTCTAAAACCTTGAATATCGTGTTCACTTCTTTTCAGATTCCATCTCTCAACAAATTTATAATTAGAACGATAGTCTGTAATGTTTCTATAAACCTTTAAAACATTACAGGAAATTTTCTTCATAAAATTTTTTAGATTTTCACTCTCTCAGATGCTCCAGTTGTTGACGGGTTGCTGGTAGATGTCGAAAGACCAACACGATTAGCTGTCTGTCAAATTATATATGAGACGCATAACAGTAAATTCTCAGAAACTAGTCCCTTCATTTAGTTCTACCTCTTTTCTGTCCTTCGGATTTTTGGTTTCTCTTTTTCTTTCGTTGACTTTTGCGGATTCAAGTATTCTTCCGAAAAATTCTTTGGATAGATTTTTTTCTTATTGAATTTGGTCCTTTGCTATCGGTTTCGTTTTTGCTTCGTTTCGTTTCGTTTTGTCGATCACCACTGCACAAACATTTGCAAGGTTGTACTGGTCTAAAATCCGACTTTTATTTTACCTCGTCATAAGAAAACAGTAAATTCTTGGATTGTTGAGCTGATATAAGGTTGGTGTAGAATGTTTACTCTTTCAACGTTTTGACGTCTTCGTCTTGCTCAAAGCGAGATTGATCCGAGTCGATGATCGGCAGGTGGTCGTGCTCGCGATTTGGATGCTTGTTGTGTCGGGTCGGACCAATGAAGTGGAGCACCGTTCAAATGAAGAATCTCACTCGACGGTGCCATGTTTACACTACGAAAGACGTTCGCCGGCATAAATATTCTATGCCAACCTCATGTAAGCTCAACAATGCAAGAAAGCATTTGCAAGGTTAGTCTCACAGCAGCAACCGACTATAAGCCGAGCGAGTTAGAACAACACATTCATAAATGAGCTCAGCACCACATTAAGTGAAGTGGCATCCAAATTCTTTTGAGTTAACGGTGAATGCTATGACACTGTGTCTGAGGACTTGAGATTACCGATAATGGGATTTATTTTCCCACAATTAAACAATTCACAAGTGCAAGTGCATTTGCCGACAATGGGGTCATACGTAGGATGACGCGCAGAACATCTCAGAGCCACCACGACGACGACGAAAATTCTGGCGACACCAATTACAATGATATAGGTGGGAACAAAACTAACGCGAATATCGACTTTTCATTCAAGTCCCACCCTTTCGTTGCAAACAGCCATCAACTACTGCAATGTCGGCATGTTGCTACTAATATTGAAATCGCTTCCCTTTTCTCTTCTGATTCATAATGCAGCCGAAAATCGGTACCAAAAATATACCTCCGGAAGCCTTTCTAAAGACTAGAATTGACCGATAAATTCACTATTCTGCCCTCTCGATCCACGAATCTCCCTCATATGAGGGATCTCGAACCGTTCAGTCGCGAGGCGTTGCGCATCTACAGATGGAGGATACTGGCTTAATCGCGGACCAAAAGCGACCTTTCTTTCTCTAAGACGCAGGTGGCTCAAGGGAATGGTCTCCTTGTTTCAGTTGCACCGCGAGGTGTGTTCATCTACGCGTGTGCGGGTGCGTTCTAGCTTTAGCGAATTGTATTCTACGAGCCAATTCGGCCAAAAGCTCGCAATAAAGTGAGAAGGAATTATATGGGAGGCGGTAGGAGTCGCCTCCAACAAATAAGCTCCATATCCACTCTGGGAGAGACTGGCAATCTACCCGTGAGTACACCCACCATCTAGGTTCAGATTCAAGCAAGCTATTCGTGGGTATCGAAAAACCCTAAAAACAATGCAAGAAAAGTGCCCCTTTCCCCGACCCCGAAAGAGCCTCCGATTGGGCGGCGTAGGATAGGACGAATACGGGATAGGTTGCTAAAATCTCAAGGTCAATGGACGCTGCCTGAACTGCAAGGAACTATGGTGACGATCTGTAGCTACAATGCACATACAGTTGCTTCCGAGTCTTCGATAGAAGACTTGCTCATGTAAACAAGAAGAATAAGGTGCGACTTCAACGGCCTGGACGAGACGAGACCACGCCACCCATTCAACGCCGTCTATGTCACCGGAGAAGAACTGTTCTGCGGAACATGCGACAGTAAAGGAGCCGGTTCTGTCGGCGTTGTCGTTAACACGAGTTTGACCATGAACCTCGATTCATTCGGACAGCTAATAAGCCGAATCGGACGTTTACGATTTTAGAGATGTAGATCAACCAATCTTTAATCTTCGTCGTTTACGCGCCAACATCAAGACGAAAAAGACGTCGAAGCGTTCTACGCAGACTAGAAGAAGATCTAGAGAGAAGACCATACATTGTTCACGTTCGTCATTAAAGATTTTAAAGCTAAGATTGGACCAAGAGGAACGTCTCTAGGATGTCACATTGGGACCCTGGAACGAACAGGGTGGGCGGCTGTCCGAGTTTATCATGGTACCCAAGACCATCCATGGTAACTCGCAATTTCAGAAGCTCCGACCTCAAAGCTGTACGTGGGAGTCCCAATGGCCAGTCACCTGTCAACTGTAGTCCTGTTGATCGTCTAGTGACTCGAATGGGCCCCAGTAAATCTTCCATTTTTACCTACCTCGTGCAAGAGTAGCCCAGTGGGTTCTACTCACTCTAGGGACTCGTCGAGCATCATGTCTTTCTTCCAGGCTTTTTGCGAAGAACTCTGACCATCATCGGGTCGATGCCCCTTCCGCAGTACATTTGACATCTCGAGGAATCCAGTCACTAACGGTTCCTGTCCGTCGGTTGTCATTCATGCCCATTACGTGTTCGGCTCACTTTATCTTCGACTGTTTGGTATACAGAACGGCATTTTTGATTCTTGATCGTTGACGCAGGTAGGAGCTTCGGATACCATCCCTCACTTGTGTGAAACCGGATACTCAAAGCATTATCCTTTCGGCTGCGTATTCGATAACGCTGAGTAATCTTTCATTCCTCTTTCGCAGCGATCAGGTTTCTGACGCATACGTTAGGGCGGGAAGTATCGCTGAGTCGAAAGGTGGGCACGGAGTCCGGTGTTATTTGCTCTTCGCTACATCCTCGATGCTATTGAAAGCTCCCCAAGCCGCTCGTTTTCTTCTGCTCAGCTCTGGAGCTAAGTCGTTCATTATGTTGATTTTCCCATCTAGATAGACATAACTGGAGCTTTAAGAGATATTCGTTCCGTTGATCGTGAATGGCGCATACGAAACCAATCCGTTCCTTATGAACATCGTTTTTATGAGATTTAGTCGAAGACCAATCTTTCCACAGGCTTTACCAAAGTCGGCAAGCATACGTTCCTCTTGACTAATGTTTGGTGTTATAATGACGATGTCATCAGCAAAGCGAAGATGATGTAACTACCGACCATCGATTTTCATTCCCATATTATCCAAATCCAGTGTTCGTATGACACTCTGGAGGGTGGCGGTAAATATTTTCGGCAAGACGGTATAGCCTTGCCTAACTCCTCTTTTGAGATCGATGTTAATATCGTTGTAGAATGGTAAAATCTCGGTTGTGAAATTTCTTTACAGCTCACGAAGAATCTTTACGTGCTGAGTAGGGACTCCTTGACTATGAACGGCTTCCATGGCTGCTTCTATCTCAGTTGAATTAAAGGCCTTCTGTAATTCGATGAAAGTGAGAGAGAGTGGTCTTTTGTAGTCTCGCGATACTTCAATGAGCCTTGCTATCGTGTGAATGTGGTCCACCGTACTAAACCGTTTCGAAACCCTTCTTGCTCACATGGCTGCCCTTCGTACAGTGTTCAATCAATCCTCTTTAGGATGACTCGAGTGAAAAGTTTGTAGACGACAGAAAGCAAGCAAGTTGGGCGATAGTTGCCGTTATCGTATAGGTCACCTTTCTTGCACGATAAGACGGTCCATTGAGTAGGGACCTTGCATTCAGACAAGTAACGTGTGAAGAGCCGATCCCGTGTATTTACGAGGACTGGCGCAAGGTTCTTCAGGTGTTCACGTCTTATCCTGTCTGGACCTGGTGTTGTTCGATTTTTCACCGACGAAATGGCATGTCGGATTTCGGAAGGGAGAACTGGTGGCACAACATATCCATGCTCCTTTATTTCATATGACGGGAGGTGGACGTGGCTAACGAAGAGATCTGAGTAATATTCGTGAATAATTTTCTCCATTGCTCGTATGAAATGCTGAGATATTTGCAAAACTCCGGACCGCAGGTGTATGCAGTGGGGAACGAACACGCGCTGTTGTCCTTACAGGGGAACGGCGCACTTCACCACCACACCATCCGGGTTCTTAGTCTTGGCTGTCTCTCAACTAGTTCTATCGATCTTTTTGCCATCAGCAATCACCCGTCAACGGGATTGATCTGGGGAGCCCAAATCGGCATTGAACCCAGTTAAGCTGAGGCTTAGTTATAATCGCAATCTTAACCCTTTTATTTACTGCTTTTTCTTCTTAATGTCAGGTTATGTTGCGAAATATAACTCGTATGAAATGCTGAGATATTTGCAAAACTCCGGACCGCAGGTGTATGCAGTGGGGAACGAACACGCGCTGTTGTCCTTACCAGGGAGCAGCGCACTTCACCACCACACCATCAGGATCCTTCTCCATTTCGATAGAAATTATTTCTCCATTCCCTTTCTGGACCCCGTAACTGTTCCTTCTGGCCGTTGGAGTGCAGTGATCTAGGTCTTGTAGTTGACGAAGCTTCGATGGGCTTTGCGATTACTTTTCCCAGCCTCTGCTGCTTCGACCATTATTGCTGTTCTTCTCTCTTTAAGATCTTTTTCTATCGTCTGTCTGCATTGTTTTGCAAGCTCGGACGCTAGTTCGCGGTTGCCTGCAGCTTGTGCGATTCCACGCTAACGTATCAGTTCGAGTGTTTCTGGTGACAGACGTCTGTTGTGACTTTCAAATTCTTAGCTTTCATAGCGCTATCGTTAGGATGTTGAATGAGCTGATCGTATTCTTTATCGATGTTATCAACAACGGCTTCTTCCCAACAGCCGTCCAATGGGTTGAAGAAGTCCCAGCTTACGGTGGCTCTGGAGCTTTGGTTTTTGAAATTAGCGACTCCTTCTCATTTCCGCGAAAAATAGAATCTTGCACGAAGGAGAAAGTGTTCTGATCCCCTGTAGAATTTTCTGACAACAGCGACATCGGTTAGGTAAAACCTTCTATTTACTATGACGTGGTCTATTTCGTTATGGTACTCCCCATTGGGAGATTGCCACGCCGAGCGTTGAGCGAGGGGCTTCTGGAATTGCGAGTTACCATGAATGGCCTCATCCTGTTTGCTCCATTCTGATCCGTGGGTTCCAATGTGACGTTCTTCAGACCTTCTTCTTAGTCCGGTCGTTGCGTTGAAATCTGTAATGAAGACCTTGAAGAATGTATATTCTTCTCTTTAGAACTTCCCCAAGTTCATATAGAACGCTTCGACTTCTTCTTCGTCATAGTTTGATGTCGGCGCGTAAACAACGAAGATTGTGAAAGCGTATTGATCTACATCTCTAAAATCGTGAACGTATTCGGTTTGATAGCTGTCCAATTGAATCGAGGTTCATGAACAAAGCCGTTTTGACGAAAACGTCGACACCGCCGACTCCTCTACTGTCGCATGTTCCGCAGAACAGTTCTTCTCCGGTATCATAGACGGCGTTGAATGGGTGGCGTCGTCTCGTCTCGGCTAGGCCGATGACATCGTGCTTTATCCTTCTTGTTTACATGGGCAAGTCTTCTATCGAGGACTCGGATGCAAGTGTACGTGCATTTACAGGTCGTCACCATAGTTCTTTGAAATCCAGGCAACTTCCATTGGCCCTGAGATTTTAGCAGCCTCCCCGTACTCGTCCTACCCAACGCTGCGAAATTGGAGGCTCTTTCGAGGTCAGCAGAATGGTTGTTGGGCTCTGAACCTGGGAGCTGGGTGTACTCACGGGTAGCTTGCCAGGCTCTCCCAGAGTCGACATGGAGCTTATTTGATGAAGGCGACTCCTAACTTCCTCCCGTATACTTCACAGTCACTTGATTACAGGCTTTTCGCCGAATTGACTCGTACAATACAATCCGCATAAGCAAGAACGCACCCACACATGCATGGATGAATACGCCTAGCAAATACAGAAAGTATGTGCCAAATCAGCGCAGCAGAAACAAGGACTCCATCTCCTGGGATCCAACTGCGTCCCAGGAAAGCAAAGGGCGCTTTTGGTCTGCGATTGACCCCTATCCGCCACCTAGAGCGGGCCACGTAGCCTCTAACCGGCTCGACATCCTTTGTGTGAGGGAGATCCGTGGTCCAGTTGAGAGTCCCATGACCTAATAGACCACATAATAGTAAATAGAAGGTTTTGCCTTACCGATATCGCTGTTGTTCCAATATTCTACGCGGGATTAGAGTATCGTATCCTTCGCGTAAAGCTTCATTTTCGCGTAAAGGAGAAGGAGCCGCTAAGTTCAAAAAACGAATTCCCAGGGCCACCATAAGCTTACATTTATTCAATCCATTTGCTGGCTGTTTGAAACATGTCGTTCTCCACAACGTGGACATAGAGTACGATCAGTTCATCTAACATCTTCGCGTTAGCGCTTTGAAAGCTGAGAGTGGGACATTTACCAAAAGACGTCTGTCTCCATAAACACTAGAGCTGATACGCCAGCGTGGAATCGCACGAGATGCAGGCAACCGCGAACTAGCGTCCGAGCTTGCAAAACAATGCAGACAGGCGATAAAAGAGGATCTTAAAGGGAGAAGATCACTAGTAATGTTGAAGGCTGCAGAGGCAGGAAAAAGCATTGGCAAAGCCCACCGAAGCTTCGCTAATGACAAGACCAAGATGACTGCACTCCGATGTCCAGACGGAACAGTTACTGCTTCCAGAAAAGGAATGGAGAAAATCACTCACGAATACAACTCCGATCTCTTCTATAGCCACGTCCACCTTCCGTTATTTGAAATAAAGGAGGATGGATATTTTGTACCGCCGGTTCTCCCTTCCGAAATCCGACGTGCCATTTCGTCGGTGAAAAATCGAACAACACCAGGTCCAGACTGGATAAGACGTGAACACCTGAAGAACCTTTCGCCAGTACTCGTAAACACATTGGCTCGGCTCTTCACAAAGTATTTGTCTGAATGCAAGGTTCTTACTCAGCGGAAGAATAGCAAGATTGTGCTATTTTTCAAGAAGGGCGATCTTCACAGTAACTAAAAGCAACCAACACCTAATTTGCTCACCGTCCGTCGTCTACAAACTTTACAGCATTTCGCAAAAGATTAGTATGACGGATAATATCCACACAAGGTATTGAAGTAACGCGAGAGCAAAAAAGAGAGCTCTTTTTCACTTTCATCGATTTCATCTCTTTGTCTGAAATAGAAGCAGTCATGGAAGCCCTGGACAATTAGGTAGTCTCTACTCAGTATATGACCCGTATAGAAATTTCACAACCAAGATACCACCATTCTACAACGGTATAAACGGCGACGTCAAGGATGGGTGAGCCAAGGCGTTGCCATCTCTCTAAGATTATTTACCGTCACCCTCGAGAACGTCGTGCGAACGTTAGAGTGGGATGACATAGTAGTAAAATCGATGGTCCGCAATTACACCGCTTTCGCTTTGCTGATGACATCGTTCTTATAACACCAAACATTTGTAAGCGGAAGGTATGCTTGCCGATTTTGACAAAGCCTGTGGAAAGATTGGTCTTCGAATAAATCTCACAAAAACGATATTGATGATGAGCGGATTGGTTTCGTGTACCCCATGCACGCTCACTGGTACGAATATCTCCGAATGCTCCATTTATGTTTATCTTGGTCGGGAAATTCATATGATGAACCACTTAGCCTCGGTGTTGTACAGAAGGAAACGAGCGGCTTGGAGAGCTTTAAAGGGCACCGGGGGTATGGTGAAAAAAGGAATGATCACCTGACACCGTGCCCACCTTTGCGACTCCACTTTACTCTCTTCCTTAACATCTGCGTTAGAGACCTGATCGTTGCATTAGAAGTATGGAAAATCACTCGGCGTTATTGAACGCGCTGCCGAAAGGACGATGCTAGGACTATCCAGTTTCACACAGATAAGGTAATGGAACTGAAGCTCGACCCGTGTCATCAGTCACAAATCATAGATGCCGTGCTGTACGCCGACTTGAAGACAAGGTGGGCCGGGCACGTAATGCGTATGAACGACAACCGATAGACAACACCCGTTAGCGACTGGATTTCTCGGAATGTCAGACGTTCTGCAGGAAGGCCACCGACCCGATGGTCAGAGTTCTTCACAAAAAGCCTAGAAGAAAGACATGGTGCTCAACGAGTCCTTAGATCCAGCAGAAGCCACTGGGCTATTCTTGCACGCGACAGGGAAAAGCGGAAGTTTTACTCGTGCTCGCTCTAGTCACTCGACTATCAACGAGAATGCAGGTGATACAGGTGATTGCTCTACGCTGGTGGTCGTCATCATAAACTTTCCTAGGAGGGCTTGATCCTAAAACCGAAGGTAGTGAGGAAGGAATCTAGGAGCTTCTGCAGCATTTTATATGCATGTAACAGTGAACAACCATGTAGGCGTTTCATTATCGTCTATCTGCCCTCGTAGTCATAATCTGTTGTATCTAGAACTTAGTGTATGTTTGATGTCTAGCATCATACCTGTTTCTTTCCTTCGATGATGAACTGGCGGTTGCGAAAGGTCACCATAAGAAGCGATAACTCAAAAAATCGCGGCAATTGAAGACAGGAAAAGAAGCAGCTCCAAACGAACCTTAAATTCCAGCATTTATAATATATATAAAAAAGAAATAGACGATGAAATTAGAATAATAACAAGACCAGCCTAATCTTCGTCGTTTAAGGCTTAAGCTGGAATCATTTTCTAGTAAATTTTCCGAACATGGTGTCCTTTTCGCTTGTGATGGACCTGACCTTCTTCACTTCTAATGTCTCCGTGCGTACAACATAGAATACACAGCTCGCAATGCTACGAAATTTAAACGAGGGCTTATGCGTACGTATATTTCCAAGCTTGGGTGTGTGGAGCAGTTGTCGGAGACGCTCCACAACATATAGGATCGGTCTCTGCGCTCCCATCTAGCAAGTCTTCCATCCTTCGCGGGTCGGAAAATTGGTGCCAGATTTGTCTGGTAGGACAGCAGCACTGGTTCGATACATCGGTAGGCCACCTTGAGTCATTGTAAAGGCCAAATGTGCATTCAATCGCCTTCCGCGACGCATAATGAAGTCGAATGCATGAGACATCCCTCAGGGATTGATCAACACCGAGAGCTTACTCCTTTTATCCATTGTAGCCATGCTTCAATAAAACGAGTGGTTACAGCAGGATGTAACAAGTAATTACAAAAGGCTACTTTGCCAGAAGTATTCAAATTACAAAAGAGACTGTGAATCATCATAATATGGCAAAATGGTGCGTGTAAAGGTTAAAGGATAAAGCTCTCGGTGTTGATCATTCCCTGAGAGATGCTCCCCGCATGGGACTTCATTAAGCATCGTTTGGAGGTGATTGATTGCATATCTAGCCTTTACAATGACTCGCGGTAGCCTACTGCTACTGTGAAACAAGCCAGTAGTGCTATCCTCCCAGACAAGTCTGGTGCCAAGTTTCCGACCTCATAGGAATGGATGGCTTGGTGAGTCAGGGGAGCTGGGTCTATCCCATATTTATTTCGCTGGGCCTCGGACCACTGCGCTTGAGGTCTTTAAAATGGGTTCTAATAATTGGCAGACTGTAATGACTCGCCATCCAGAGTGCTTCCATGTGGAATCATTTTTCTAAAAGCATCTTGAGATCTTTAATTGCATGAATAAATCGGGTATATGGTCACTACCAAATGTATTAATACCAACCAATTAACAAATCGTTTTCTTCTCTGACAGTTTAACTAGTCCTAACACATTTGTTACACTTTGCAAGTGTTTTTGGAACAAATGGTATAACACTGAACAAACAAATTATAATAATATCAGGAATTTTCATTTGTTTGCGAAAAGTGGACAGAAGAAGTTTGGCTGAAGTAGAAGTACTGATGAATAGGAAGTATTCCACTATAAGTACAGCACATTAATAGCTATGAAGATTTATGTAGTCTCATAGAACGTTATTCACGTAGATTTCATTTTTGAACAGTGAGCTGACTTCATTTACGTACTTCTCACTTAAATAGTGTAAGGGAACGGCCACGAATTGCTGCTGAGAACAGCTTATTTTCCGTATCTTTCAGCATCTAGCTTAAAATGTAGGTTTGAAGAAGAAACGTGCTCTAAGATGCTACCATACGTTGCAAATCCATTCCGGAACATTTAGAAGGATGCTCAGTTGTCAAGTGATCGTTTCTCGTCTTCCTATGTCCCAGATAATCATAACTTTTCCTAGTTGAGTAGAATTGATGTAACATCTTGTTCGATCCTCCTTAAACCTAACTAACTTATTACCTGGTGCTATTCTCGCTTAACACGCTCACAACGACGCCTAATTTCGGTTTCGCTGTTGAGCGGGCGACGGCTAATTTTTCACTGCGCTCATTGTGAGACCAGTGGGTATCATAGTAGCCACTCCGGCGTTTTTTTACGCTCCCCCATCTCTTTTGTTGTGATTGCTGTTGTTGTTATTGTCCTTGGCGGTCGACGGCGGTAGTTTCGGCGATTTCACCTTCCTCAGAGCCGTGCTGGTACGAGTGCGACTCTTGTTATACGTGCTGTATGTATATCGTCTTCCCGTATATACGCTCGTTCCGTACTATGATCATGATTAATCTAGCAATTCAAAAGGCAATCAATAGTTGTCGAAAACGAGCACAGTTCAAAATTGGTGCGCTTTGCCACGGGGTCCCCTTGACAATTTGCGCGTTTATTCATTACATTATGAAGATTATCCTAAATTTACCCATTTTAAGCACGCATTGCGATTCCTCCATTCACTGCGTCTCATACTCCTTTGTCTGCTTTGTTCTTCATTGCCCCATCGATTTTATTTCTACATTTGAAGAATCACATGCATTCCGTTGCATTTGATGCATGTACAGCGACTTTTCTTTCAGCGTAATTAAAAAACAGTTCACCGAACTGTGCTGAATCGCAAGCAAATTCAGCTGGAAGCACTTGACCTGCTTCAATGGAATCAAGTACTGATGCAGTAAAAGAGCAGGTAAGTATTTTGTGATGACGTGTTTTCCATTTACATTATTATTAGGTTTTGGTTATTAGCCTCCGGAAAAGGTAGTAGCGCGTTCGATTTCCACCGTAGACACCTGCTGCCTGGACTTTTGCAAATATCTCAGTATCGTTGTTGCTGTTGTATAATAATAATGCCCTGTCGTGAAAAATTTTAACTGGCAATAAATAGAAAGTTAACATTATTCGTATATAATGCTGAGATATTTGCAAAACTCCGGACTGCAGGTATATGCGGTGGGGAACGAACGTGCGCTATTGTCCTTTCCGGGGAGTGGCGCACTTCACCACCACACCATTCGGGTCCTTCGTTTTGCCTGTCTCTCAGCTAGTTCTTTTGATCTTTTACCATCAGCAATCACCCGTCAGCGAGATTAAATAATAAGCTAAAATTGCGTGTTCGTTCCCCACCGCATACACCTGCGGTCCGAAGTTTTGCAAATATCTCAGCATTACATACGAGTTATATTTCGCAACATACCCTGCCATTAAAAAGAAAAAAGGCAGTAAATAAAAGGGTTAAATTAACATTATTACTTCGTTTCTTGATAAGGAAAGTTGCCTATTTTTTGCAGTTCATATGTTGACTACACGTGTGCTTCATTCCGACTCCTCTGCTTGATATGTAGGTTTAAGAGGAAACATATTCAGCTATGCCGCCATATCTTGAAAATCCACTTCGGAACACTATGTAGGAATTTAAATGATCGACTTTCTGCCACGACCGACTTTCTATTAACCTCGGCATTGATCAAGTGATTTTGTTCGTATTTTTTTGAGCAAACGCGAGGTGTTATTGTTCCTTGTTCACGATTAAGCTGACGTTTCGGCGAATTTCGCCTTCTTCAGAGCCTGGAAAGGTCAAGTTGATAGCAACTCACTCGGCCAGACGCCTCCATAACCAAACAAAGAAACCCCAAACCAAGATTTCAATCATTTTGAACACAGCTTNATTTAAATGATCGACTTTCTGCCACGACCGACTTTCTATTAACCTCGGCATTGATCAAGTGATTTTGTTCGTATTTTTTTGAGCAAACGCGAGGTGTTATTGTTCCTTGTTCACGATTAAGCTGACGTTTCGGCGAATTTCGCCTTCTTCAGAGCCTGGAAAGGTCAAGTTGATAGCAACTCACTCGGCCAGACGCCTCCATAACCAAACAAAGAAACCCCAAACCAAGAAACCAAGAAAGCGGTGAGTGTGCAAAGCTGTGTTCAAAATGATTGAAATCTTGGTTTGGGGTTTCTTTGTTTGGTTATGGAGGCGTCTGGCCGAGTGAGTTGCTATCAACTTGACCTTTCCAGGCTCTGAAGAAGGCGAAATTCGCCGAAACGTCAGCTTAATCGTGAACAAAGAACAATAACACCTCGCGTTTGCTCAAAAATACGAACAAAATCACTTGGTCGACTTTCTATAATTCACGGCGTAATTAGTTCATACATTTATTTGTTTTCATGAAGTGATCTTGTTGAGGTGATGCGAGGTTGGCAAACATTTTCATTTTCGTTGTTGGTGTTGTTGTCGTTGTCATCGTTGTTTGTGTCCTTGGTCGATGGCTGACGTTTTGGGCATTTGCCTTCATCATAGCCGTGCTGTTACAGGTGTGATTCGAAGTCGTCGACATATTAGCCATCGGCCAACAGCACTCAGTAGAACGGCAACGACGACAACAAGAACAACGAAAATGGAAATTTATACCAACCTCGCATCAACTCAAGAAGATCAGCTCACGAGAACATATAGATAAATATGTCAACCAAATAAGAAGGTAATAGTATCAGAAGCTCCAACTATATATATTTGCTTACAACTTACGAATTACAGTTTGCAACATACAGGTGTAATGTAGATATATGTTCTGTATCATATAATTTAGCACTGATAACTTGTAACGATGAAAGTAGTGAGAATAACGTCACGTACTTCTCGCCTACAATTAAAGTCAGCAGAGACCGCTCAAAGTTTGTTCTTACCTACCCGAAGGAAGTTACAGCCTTGACGTAAAAGTTAAAATTCTTGGCTGTAATGAATAATCTTCTCATAGAAGATAGCATCTGTTGTGCACACGTTGTTTGGATTCTACGGGAAGTTTCAAAACAAGTGCTTTTTTATAACTCATGCATCTAGTGCTATACCTTTTGACACTGCTTCAGCACATTTCCGATCGTGCTGGTGTATAATTGAATTATAGCATCCAACATATCATCTCCATCTTTTCGAACTACTTTTGCCGTATTCTTCAACGAAATGAGCAGTCGACGTTGCCCTATACTCCTGTATCTACCATAACACAAGAAGACATCCATCTTGAGGAAATTGCTGGTTGCGTATGTGTTAATTCTCCCTGGAACGCCGAAATGTCTCAGCTAGCGTTTTCACACTTTGTCACAACGTAATGTTGGATATTTGTGAGTTGAAGACAAGTTCTCCACTTTGCGAGTTGGATTTTTCGAATGCGACAGAGATTCCTGTGACAACAACGGATTCTACCAATAATCGAGCGAATGGTTGTGAAGGATATGACAAAACTCTCCGAAGCTCACTCAGTTTCTTGCCCGGTCTTGTTCATTCACCTCAGCGTCTGGACGATCTGCCGAATACAAGGCGTGCAGAAATTGAAAATGCGAAACTGTTAGAATGCCAGTCGTGCCAGGCTAATTTGTTTGATAGTTGCTAGCATGATTTTAGGCAAAATTACTGAGAACTACCGTCTTACTTCTCCGAGCCTCTCTGACTTTCTTAGGCATGTCAGTGAACCTGATTTTACACATGATAAATAATATGTACGAGTCAGTCTGTTCTTGTTCACCACTACTGGATTGCGGAATTTCTTGTTAGCCGTCACGACACGCCAAATAGACGAAAAGTTTATTTTTCTACTTCTGTTCAGCAAACACGAGGTGCTATTTTATCTCTTTATTTACGCACAAGCTGACGTTTCGGCAGATTTCGCCTCCCTCAGAGCCTGGAAGGGTCAAGTTGACAGCAATCCATTCGGCCAAACACCTCCACAACCAAACAGAGAAAACGCTAAACCAAGATTTCAATCACATTTAGTATAGCTTTCAATCACATTCAACACAACTTTGCACACTCACCGCTTTCTATGAGGTTTCCACTAAGTATGTCACGTAGAGACCAACCGCATAGAAAAGTTTATTATCTAAATTGGTAAGACTGATAACTGTTAAAGATTCCAATGATATCACTACATGGAAAAAGCAATAATTATGAATACTGTTCTGATTTTTCGTCCTAGGTTGTAAATTACTCTTATTCTAATATAATTTTAACCCAAAGTGATGCTTACTAGACTGCTACATTTGGACACATAGTAACTTTTTAACACTCGTAACCAATTTTTAGGATCAAAACATGGCTTGGCTTCTAGGCATCAACGTTAAGCCCAGATGAGAAATATGGGTTGCGAATAATTCATGCCTGCGCTTCTCTTCTGTGGGAACTATTTCCAAAATAGTTCCTATTTTCTATACTATTATATGTTTATTATGTATATATGTATATATATGTATATATATATGTATATGTATATATATATAT